>JBBIGB010323019.1:0-10051 GCA_037577075.1 Alestopetersius hilgendorfi | reverse complement strand
CACACACACACACACACACACACACACACACACACACACACACACACACACACACACACACACACACACATACGCACACACACACACACAAACCCACTCTTGGCTTCACATAAATGAAACATTAATCACTCATAATAACTAAGGCCTTGTTAAATAAAATAACATCACACCATATTCATGTTAGACAAGTGGGCATTCTAATCAGAAATGGAAGGTTTTCACTCAGAACATGTTCATCCATGGCTCTGTGTGGATAACAGATTTACATTTATGGCATTTAGCAGACGCTTTTATCCAAAGCGATTTCCATTCCCCAACTACAGGGGTCAGTCTCCCTGGAGCAACTTGGGGTTAAGGGTCTTGCTCAGGGATAGGATTCGAACCTGTGACCTCTTGGTCCGGAGGCAAGTACTAATCCTACCCACTGAGCTACCGTGTAAATGAAAGAACAGATGAATTTCATATAAGCACCTTCTAATTAGCTGCTATTACCATTTTAACTAAAATTAAAAGCTTTTGTAATAAAATATGGCATATTTTAGAGTGATTTACTGCTATGGTCATTTTTCAAGAGAAATGTTTACCAGATAATCAGATTACCATGATTAATGGGCAAGTTCTGCTGAAACTGCTGCTCACGTTCCCTCAATCACTTACCCCTCCAAAGGTTCATCTAATTAACTTCAGTAGAGCTCATAACGTAATGGAACAATCCGTAAGCGTCAGGGATTTCCCTGAGGGAAATGGCATGACCAAGTGGACACAGTACTACCAAAAAGCAGTGTTGCAGTGTTGAGAGTGAGTAGTTGAGATCCCAAGTATGCTTAGAGTTTAGGGCAGGGATGATAACTTCAGGCCAAGTGAATCATTGGTTGGATCATTGTTTGGTTTGGTGACTGTAACATGAAAACACACCTGATGCAATTCATCAGCTAATGAAAGGTTTAACTGGAATGCAGAGCTATGAAAATATCAAACTGTTTCAGACATTCAATGACCCATCCCTGATTTAGAAGCTTTTAAAAAAACCAGATTTAGGTACATCTCTTTGGGTTTGTTGTATTTTGCCCTGCCTGCCCTTGTGTTGCACTATGGCGCTGGAGGAACATTGTTTTGTTTCACTGTGTATTGTGTATGTGGCTGAAATTGCAATGCATTAATGTATTTCTTTTCTGCCTCTTTTTTTGCCTGTTGTGTGTATATATTTCAGAGCAAGTAGCAGATTACCCATGTGGGACGGAGGCTCCCTCTAGACTGTGTCCCAATGGCACAGTATGCAGGCTGTACTGGAAAGGTCCAAACTTCGGCATCACCAACTTCGACAACATCCTATTTGCAGTGCTCACTGTATTCCAGTGCATCACCATGGAAGGATGGACAGACATACTATATAGCGTGAGTTGCCTTCTAAACTGACATATACTGAAAAATCTTGTTATAAGAGCAGACATAGGCTCTAATGTACACCCATCCCCCACTTCCCACCCTTGGCTCATGCAATAAGGCTTTGTGGAATACAGAATTGTGTTTTAATCTCTAAGGCTTTAGTGTGAAGTACTACACTACAGCTCAAAATGCTTGACATATTCTGTTCTGCTTGTCTAACTCACAGAAATCTGCACTGGGACTGACTGTCTCTACTAGTAATAAAACTTCTGTGTGTCCTGGTATGAATACTGAATTTGTACCAAAATGTTGGATACCTTTTACTTTCCCAGAGTCTGAGCTTACTCTTATTGGTAAAAAAAAAATACTCCCACTAAACATGTAAATGGAAATGACACATGGGTCATTTTATGAGCTCTTAGGGAAGATGCTTCTGATAAAGTGGCTGGTAACTGTATAAATGTGAAAGGGGGAGAACCATTATGTCAGGCTACAGATTGTTAAAGATTCAATCTTATGGGCCTATAGTCATTACCCATTTTCACTCCTGTAAGTTTGTTGTATAAAGATCAAGCAATACCAGGACAGGGTTACAGCAAAACCTTTTCTTAAATGCATCATCGTGCTGAGCTTATCATAATTTTCTGAGTGTTCAAAGTGATTTTGGCTTTATACCATCCTCCAGCCATCTTCGTGCTGTGCAAGCCTTTGGGGAGCCAGATTCTTCACAGTGGGGTTCCTTCAGGGCTTTTGGCTCAGAGGACTGTCCTAACAGGCTGGCAGTGTTTCACCTGGCCTCCTCTCACTGGCTGTGAAATGCCGAAATGTATCACAGTGCCAGAGCGCAGTGGGGGGGCAGCATATGCCCCTCTTGTCCTGCTCCACTGCCAGTGTGTGGGAGAAAAGGAGTGCATTAGCAAAAGCTGCCTGCATTCTGCACCCAGCTGCACTGCCACACTGCTTCATTCATGCTCATACTTTCTCACTCAGAGTTGAGTGTTCACACTATAGGGCAGGCAGTCTTAACACAGACAGATGCAACATGGACATTTTTCTTCAGAACACGCAGCACCTCTTTAGCTCCTTAGGCACTGTTTCCAAATATGTTATTCTATTATTGATTAGAGACACTATGTTACAGGAGTAATTTGATGTGACTTTGGTCCACCAAAAGGTTTCAGCAAACACTGACTTTTTAAGGCAGAAGTATAAAGCTGTTTATTATGCAACCTGGGGTTCCAATATAACATTTACAGGAGAAGAGAGGAGTATTAATAACATTACTGTAAGGTTGTTTTCACACTCGGTTCATTTCAACTATGATCAATTAGTCGGAATTGTTTGCGTATATGTGAACACACCTAATGAACTCAGACCACTTTGAAAGTCCCAATCGTGGTTTGCTTAACTGGCACATAAAGAACACGAAGCAAGGCTTTGACAATTTTTGCCCCTAGTCTTGCTGTAGACATATCACATAGTACAGCCCCAGGAGCAAGAAGAAACAATGGCTGCAGATGTTGGACACAGAACTAAAGTATAAACGAGTCCCCTTTCAAATGATAAAAGCCCCACTTCTAAAGGACCGGGTTCTGTTCCTTTAAGAAGGACTACATGTGAAACAGGTCATTTAGGATTTGGGGTTCCATTTGAATGAACGCTGTGCACAACTGGCTGACGCTACTTACCAGTGTTGGTATGTTTGTATATTTTCCCTGCTGCTTCTGCTATTTGGACATGCTCTCTACTTAGCTAAAATGAGGACAGCCCGACTGCTTGCATGGATTGTGCTCACCTGGTTTTCTTTTAACCCTATGAACTGTTTAAATCCTACGACTGCTCTCCTCCAGTACTCAGCTGCTGAGCTGCAGGCCCTGCGCTACCACCCGACCTTTCCACCGCTGGCTCTGCTCCACCCAACCAGACTTCGCTTGGCTCCCTCGCGGAAAATGTGTCCACTGTGCAAATGTGCTATAACATTGACAGCAGAGGACCAATACCATCCCTGTGGTCTTTCCGCCATCGGCCCTCCAGATAGTTGGGTGGACGGACAGTGGACCGCACTGTGTTGGTCAGTCTCCCCCAGAGGACTAGCAATGGATGACACCACTGCAGTGTCTCCTTGGGGCTGCTAAATGTCCACTCGCTTAGCAATGAGGGTCCAATTGTTTATGATCTTGTGAATGATCATATATTTGATTTCCTCTACCCGACCGACACACGGCAGGGTCCAGCTGACATTGCCAAGCCCAACCTGACCACCTCGCCTGGATTTGTTTACGTTTGTAAATCCTGAGCTTTCAGACATGGGAGCGGCCTCATGATACGTGATCCTCCCTTCCTGAATCTACACACCAGTCATAAAAATCCATGGATCTACTCCCTCAATTTTAGCTGCTATTTACCAGCAACCTAAGCCTAAACCTGAATGTTTTGAACAAACTTATGCTCTCTGTCATCCAATGACATTTTACTGGGTGACTTTAATATCCATATAGACAATCCTGTTAACTCTAAAGACTTCACATCCTGCATGGACAGTTTTGGTCTCCAAAATATGTAGAAACTCACCTACACACTCCAAAGGACATATCCTGGATCTAATCTGCTGTTCTGATGTAACCCCTTTAAACTTTAAATACAGTATCTGACACACCCATATCAGATCATCATCTTCTGCTAGTAATAACTTTCCCAGTTTAGAACATCTAATCACTACTGATGACCTGGAGTCTCATTTTAATGATAGACTTCAAAACCTCCTGGGCACACTGGCACAACTGAAAACCCAGATTGTCACCTTTTCTTACTGCCCTTTGTTACACACCAGAACTACGTCAGCTCAAAGCTGAGAACCACCGTCTTAAGCATCTCTCAAAAAAAACTGGACTCACAATTCATAAGCACTTGTACCATAACCACCTACTGAAATATAAAGAAGCTATTTCCACTACAAAAACTGTTTTCTATGCAGCCCCATCCAGACTGGTAAAGGAAACACACACTTTGTTCACTACACTCTTCAGCCCCCAGATTCCCTTGCCCCTCATATGTACTCCACTACTGTCTGCAATGACCTTTTCACCTCAAAAATTGAAAACTCTCTTCCATGTAACACACCTGATATATTATATATGCATATATTGTGCACTGCCCTATTGACCACCCTCTTCCTCACTGTCAGACTTCACCCTCCTAGCCATCAGTGAAATATATTCCACTATTTCCACTATTTCCACTACTATATATTCCACTATTTATAAATGGAAGTCCTCCACCTTTCCCTCCTTATCACTGCCATTATCATCACAACAATCACACCAATAGCTACTTAAGAAACCTGGCCTGGACCCCGCTAATTTAAATAACTTCAGACCAATCTCCAACCTCCCATATCTGTCCAAAATCCTAGAAGAAGTTACCTCACGGATAATAAGCTGTATGAAGACTTTAAGTCTGGTTTCTGGCCTCTCCACAGCCCAGAAACAGCCCTGGTTAAAATCCCTAATGATCTACTGATGGCAGCAGACTCTGCCCAACTTATCATACTCATCCTCCTTGACATAACCGCACAATCTCCCATCTTACTCTCCTAAACTACTTGGCTTCAATAGGAATAAATGGCACCGTCTTTCCAATCCCAACCCTCTCTAGTTAGCACTGGTGTGCCTCAGGGTTCTGTCCTGAGGTCCCTCCTTTTCCTTTTCTACCTTCTTCCTCTTGGCAATATTTTTAGAAAACACAGAATCAATTTCCACTGCTGTGTGGATGACACCCAACTCTATTTCTCCTCTAAACTCACCTCTACCCCCTCCTCCATTTTAGAATCAAAATTGGTTCTCCCACAACTTTCTCAAATTAAATACAGATAAAACATACATTCTTCTTGTCAGTTCCAAATCCACATTCTCCAAAGCTGATAGTTTTTCGCTATCTATTGATAACGCTATTGTCCTCCTGTCCCATCTGGGCATCATCCTTGACAGAAACCTCTCCTTCACTGCCCACATAAACAACATCACTCAGTCTGCCTACTTCCCCCTCCATAACATTAACCATCTTCGTCCCTCACTCACCCTCACTACCACTGCCATATTAGTCAATGCCCTTGTCACATTCTGCTTTGATTACTGTAATGCTCCACCCTGTCTCACTAATCTCCTTGATATATACACACCTTCGCACACTCTCTGTTCCTGCTCTGGTCCTCACCCCACCTTCCGCCCGTATGTCCACCACGGGGCTCAGATCATTTAGCTGCACTGCTCCCCGAATGCATTCCCACTTGACCTCCAAACCACAACATCCTTGCCACAACATGTTTGGAAACATCTGTTCACATTAGCCTACACCACATGAGTTTCTCACACTTCATACCACTATCATCTGTATGTATGCAAATGTCTTTTTGTATGTATACAGCAGAGATGTTCACATGTCATTTTAATGAGTAAGTAGCATAGTATCTGTTTGACTTGCTGATAAAATCCATGCCAGTGCTCAGACTTACTTTACAGTATAATGCATGGTGCTTTTTCAGTTAGCTTATAGGGAAAATGAACACATTGTGTTGTGCTCCGACTTGCATTTACAGTATCATGATAGCCTTTGACACATGACCAGGCAGACAGTCCCAGCCATTTTTAAAATATTTAGAAGATTTAGCTATTACAAACGCTTTTGAATGCAATCAGACAATGATAGCCATTGACACATGGCCAGGCAGACAATGACAGCCACCACATGGCGATTGACAGGGGGAGGGGGAAGTTACAGGTGTGGAATATAAATGAATATGCATGTGAAAGAGCTGAGAAAAGGTACCTAGTCTATTTCTAAAACTACATAACATTCTTGAATGCCCTCCTTACCTTTGTGTAGCCAACACATAGGTTCAAAAGTCTTGCTCAGAAATATTTAGGATGTTATTTTACTTTGTTTGACCTCTGAAAATAGGTTTTGTCATATCATGTTCATATAATATTTAAAAAATATATATTTCATTGTTGTTGAGGCTTTCCAGAATATAACAATATGTGTCATGTTGGCATAGATGTTTTTAGTTGGATGCAATACTTAAAAATGAAAAGGGGTAGCAAATTGCCTGAAAGTGCCAGAAAGGCCTCAGACCTCAAGTTAAAGCTACCTCAAAGAAAGTTATAACAAACGTTTTTAACAATAGCTTTGCGATCAGATTTGCCCTAAACATTATTTGAGTAAATACAATCCACCTAAGATACATGCTGGCAAAACAGTACTAAAAGAAACTTCTGATTCCACACTAATTCTAATTCACATTAAATTATAGCCACAATTACTGTATGCAAATAATTTATATTTTAACAATTCAGTTACAGTAATAAGTCCATAATAAATCTGTATGTTAATAGAGATAGCAGACACATACACTAAGTCTGTCATGGCTGCTGACATAAAGCTACATAAACACATTTCCTTATATTTCAGCTGGTGTCAACTTTCAATATGGGATGCTTCTGTCAAACTTACTGCCAAGTTGAGATAAAGCCATGAGTTATAGTAAAGACTGAAGCTCATATTATTATACATCCTTATTCAAATATAACATTTCAAGTGAAACTAGTTAAAAAACGGTATTAATGTCACATAATCAGTGCCAATTCAGATTACCAGACACACACCAAGACTGATAGCTCATAGCCTTTATAAATGCTTATGTCAGCTGTCTCCATTAGAGATGTCGTCCTTAATTGAATTGCAATTTTTTCCCCACTGTTTTTATTTCAAAGCAACAATGCATTAGGTATGCTTTAACAACATATCAGTAGCAGCAAATGGCTGTGTTTATTTGAGTGCATTGGCATGTGTGGGAAGTATTCCATTCTGATGAAACCTGTCCTTGTACGTATATTACTTATTTTTGAAAAATCACTGGTGTTTTGTACACAGACCCGTGGGAGGATTAGGCTGAATTTGACCTCACTGACAATCTGCAATTACAAACACCTACAGTTCAACAAACTCCTCTTAACTGGCCATGAATTGTAACTGACCAGCTAACCACAACTTTTCAGTAAAGTTACAAACATCGCATGAATACCTATGGTTTACCTCTACTCATTCTTGGGGTACTGATGAAATGGGGGGACTTCCATTTAATCCCAAATTAAATCACAGTTATGAGAACATGAATTTTACTCCCATGGCACAAACTACATGCATTGTGTGGAATAGTATAAGTGTTATCTTGGTCACAGTTGTGACAGGTGGGAAAATACAAAATCAAAGATGCGTTGTTCCACTTATCAATGTTTTAATGATAATGAAAAATATGATACAACCAAAATTATGCCCTTTTACATTAATACCCAAATACAGTATATGTATCTGTATATACTTTACTTTTCTCTAGCTTTGTGTTTCCTTTATAGCCAAAAACAAGATTCAGTTTAAATCCAGATTTAATTAAAAATGTACTGTAATCTTATTAATTACTCTTTTAAACTCAAATATAGTATTATTATTGTTTATATGTTTAATATTCTAAGTAGCTTCTTTGAACAGTACCAAAGTGTAATTGCAGTAAGCTTGTATCAAAAAATGCAGCAATATTTCCAGCCCGACTATATAAGCTATGCATCTTTGTTAGACTTCCATATATCATGCTGAAAAATACGTGCTGGCAGTGCCTACAAAATGTGATAGAAGATAGATAAGAAAACATTAAGCCACTCAAGGCCTGTGATTTTAAAGTACAAACTATTAAAATTTGCTTATTACAAATATCCGCCAGATTATCCATAAGATTGTTCATTTTATAAAATTGAAATAATACACTAATGTTTCCTGGTGGTTAGGGAGTTGCCCTTGTGATCAGAAGGTTGTGGGTTTGAATCCCAGGACTTCTAGTGGCAACAGTGAGGTTCCCTTGACCAAGGCACCGTCCCCACACCCTGCTCCCTGGTCAGTTGCTTTCTGCTTCCCTCAGGCGAATGGATTAAGTGCAAAGAACAATTTTGCGCTGTGTGCTGTGAACTGTTCACCCCTGACAAATATGGCCACTTTACACTTTGTTGACACTTCACAACTTGGCTAATTTAGCTTATCAGTTTTAGCATCTGACTTGCATTGCATTGCGTGAAAAGTGAGGCCATTTATGCTGTAGTTGTTCTGGGCAACTTGTGACTGTCACACCCTGCACTTCGATGTGACTGGAATACTGAGCCAGAGTTTCTCCTCTTGTAGTTTTGTGCTGTTGGTTTCTCCCTATTTGTAATTATCTTTATCTCTCAATTATGTTTCTGATTTAAGCCACGGCTGCTGTCCCAGAATATGTTTTCTCACGCTCTCCAGCTTATTGTTTGTCTGTATGTCTCAACAATTTTACGAATTACTTAAGTTTCTTGCACATGCTCTGGAATTACGAAGAACCAAGTCCCCATATGGCGCATCAAAGCATGTGCTCATCCCTGTGAAGCTAGAAGTTTAATTTTTTTTTCATTTTCAGACATTTTTCTTGTCTTTGTAAGATATTGTTTTCTTTCTTATAGGAATGTCTTCTGTGATTGTACTTAATTTTTCAAATACCGCATGGATGGCTAGGATGTAGGGTAGGTAACATAATGAAATACGAATGATGGCTGGACTCCATTTTCTAGATTACATGTCAAGCTGGATTGATAGCTATCTTTATAATATTGTAATGTGAAGAGGAAGGATGGTTCATTGGACATTCAGTAATGAAATAGTGGTCATAACTCTTCTAGTACCTCAGTCTCTTCCAAGTTTTTCAGAAAGGCACAACATCTTTAAAAGTCTACACCTTTTCCAAATTTTACTGTGATATCCATATTCCACTTACATTTGAGTTAAAGCAGCCAATAATACCTATATGTGTGCCTGACATTTCCAAGTCATGATTTAGAGTAGCTGCACATCTGTGAAAATCAGGAGCTCATATAATGGAAATGTGTCCACCACAGTTCGCAATGAAGGTATAACACTAACAGCACAGGCCCAATACTCTCGCTGTGGTCTTCCTGCCGTCAGAAAGTCAGGTGGATGGACAGTGGACCACACCGTGCTGGCCAGCCTCCCGCCGAGGACTAGCAATGGATGTGCAGCATCTCCTTGGCGCTGCTTAAAAAATTGTTTACAAGACTTTTATTTTATGTGCCTGTAACATGCATATATATACATATATATATATATATATATATATATATGACACTGTTGCAACTAGTTAGGAGGGCATGTGAAAGCACTGCAATGTATGTTTATAGACAAAATTTATAGCCCCTGTTAGTTTGTGTATAGACAAAATTGTGGTCTTACCTCAGCTCAAGCTAGAGTGCGTGTCCATGTGGGTCTTGTAGACAGCGTGCAGTGAGCCAGTGTGGGTCAGCACAGCGGTCTTGTTACCGCGGGCTGAGTCACCAGGCCTGTGTGCACCTTGACCCTGTCACTTTGCCATCCTGAGCTGTCAGACCCATTGGCAAGCTCATTAAACATAGTTAAAAATAGCCCATTGGGACTGGAGCGAGAGGAATTATATTTGGACTCATGCAGCAGTGAATCATCGCTTCTTGTTTAGTGTCTTTTTAGTGTATTTATGCTCTCTCTCTCTCTCTCTCTCTCTCTCTCTCTCTCTCTCTCTCTCTCTCTCTCTCTCTCTCTCTCTCTCTCT
>JBBIGB010323002.1:0-10052 GCA_037577075.1 Alestopetersius hilgendorfi | reverse complement strand
TCTGTCTGTCTGTCTGTCTGTCTATCTATCTATCTATCTATCTATCTATCTATCTATCTATCTATCTATCTATCTGCCTCTCTTGCTCTTTCTCTCTTTCAGAGGTTCGTAATCAGCTGGCAGAACAGCTGCGGGTGTTTGATAGTTATCTGGAGCAGAAGAGTCAGGTGCTGCAGGATCTGGGTGATTTTCTGCGCAGACGAGGAGAGATCGAGGGCGAGTACGCTCGCTCTCTGGATAAACTCGTCGACAGGTTCACCTACAAGATCAAAAAGTAAGGACAGAAAAGCCATGCCCACCGTAGCCATGCCAAATCAATGTTGTAGGAATAGGTAATGGTCCAGATCAGGGGTGTAGAACTCCAGCACGTTTTGGTGATTTCCTTGCAGAGAAACACCTGGTTCACCTCGCTGGTTAATTGTCAGGTTTAGTGAATGTGTTTGAGGAGGAGAACCACCAAACTGTGCTGGACACCGGCCCTCCAGGATGGAGCTCGATACCCCTGGTCAAGATGATTGTTAATTATACCCATATCATTCACAGGTCTTTCTTTACACAATAATACAACAATCATGTGGTTTTTATAATACATTTTAGAATAAAAAACTTACAGACAACACCACATGATCCAGAGTTTGTTTGGTTGTAGTTTTTCTTAGCTGACTTCTAATTTTTATGAATTTTTTGCTCTGATGACTCTTTAAAATAAGGTATTCTCTTACATAATAGTGCCAGAAAGGGTTGTTTGTATGAAGATTTGAACATTTGACGAACTCTTAGAACTAAGATAACTTCTTAAAAGAAAACAAATTCTACCGAATTCTTGACTGAACCTTTCAATCGACAAAAACCTTTACAATATGTGAAGAATCTTTATTCTTTTAAAAGGTTCTTTACACTGTCATGTACAGTACACACGTTTTATTTACAAACATGCTTCTTTAGGTAATTAAAAGGGTCCTTCTATGGCATGACAAAGCATCTTTTGTGACACCTTTTTTAAGAGTATGTCCACTGGGAACCTACATTTTTTACTGACTTTTTTGATAGTTTTCAGTGTTAAACCACAATAAATTGCTGTATCTTGAGGGAAATTGACAAAACGTTTTGGCATCCCTGATGCATGTAGTCCTGTCGATGTGAAGTGCCCTTAAACCAAACCAAACACGTTTCTGCAGTTTTTATAGATGTTAAAACAAAGCGGACTCAGTCTAGCACCACTTCTCACCATTTCTGTCACCGGTTCTCAGGAAGGATTGCAGCAGTCAGTCGGTGGTGCACTGCTGGCAGGTGTTGTTGTCTCAGACACGGCAAGAGAGTAAAGATCACACCACACTTAGCGACAGCTGCGGCTCCGCTCTGCCTCAACAGCTCTCTCGCTGTCTGGACCATGTTCAGCGTCTGGCAAAAAAGGTACACACACACATACTCACACACACATCTACATACCAGTCTTGGTGGGGTATTTTCACTAATTCTTTTATTAAAGGAACTATTCTTTCTGCGCACATTATAAGAAACACTCTGTTACAATGAACAGTTTGTAACCCTTCATCAGTGTCTTCTGTTGGTTGGTTATTTTAGGGGACCACTTTCGACCTTACACTGTTACGACAGTTACACTGACAGCTTTCCTTTGGTCAGAAACTGACCAGTGATGAGTAGGACAGAGGATGACACTTCAGTTTTGCAGCAACAGATGGGCTGAGGGGCATTTTCGCATAATATTTGTTTGTTTGCACGTCTTGTGGGTTGGTTGTCATTCGCTTTTTGTTAGAAATTGAATGACAAAATACAAAATATTTCCACGAATACTCCTTCAGATTAGAAAAGGAAGCGGTATATAGTTTGTTCTCGACCAAACTTAATCAAAGTTTATCATTTTTATCATCATTATTGACTGATTACTGAGGAAGTGCGGGAGAGTGCAATTTGCAAAATTAATTTATAAAAAAGCATTTATCTGGCTCAATGGATTCCTGTTAAAGGAACAGTATGGCTAAAAGTCACATGCTAGAAACACGAGACGTGAGATTTAGATTTGCACTAGGGGTGTAACAGATGTACACAGATGTCACGGTTCGGTATGTACCTCAGTTTTGGGGTCACTGTTCGATACGGGTTCGGTACAACAAGAATGTTTTCGTTTATTTTACATAAACAGCTGTGTATTAACCAGTAAACACACTCTTGCTTATATTTTCATGCATGTGTAAGGCAGAAGTGTTACGCCAGTAGGTGGCACTATTGCACTACACTACGACCCAGGTTTATGATTTACTTGCGCTTTTTACTCCTTCTGTGATTCCGTATTACTTCAATCACGTCTTCTCTGTCGTACCGTGTATTCTCCAAAAGACATCATGTACCGAACCATGACCCATGTACCGTGACGGTTCGGTACGAATACATGTACCGCTGCAGTCCTATTTTGCACTGAAGCAATGAGGTTCATGTAAAGAATGTTATTCAGAAACATTGAGAAATACACAGGCAAGATGTACTAGATGCATTTTTGACCATCTTTAAGGATACCAGTATGTCACACTGTATCAGAAAGCACATAAGCAGGCCTATCTGGAAATAACTTCTTAGCTATTTCTTTTATCTCTGTTTACTTTCCTTCAGAGTAGAGAGATTGGCTCTCAGTTGCAGGAAGAACTCCTGAAGGTCACAGCGGAGCTGCAGTCTGTGAGTTTGCCTTCAAGCCCATTTGTAGCAATCTTCTTATGCCACTTTAACATAACATATGACCTCCCAAACCACTAATGTGTTGAACTGCAGACGCTGAAGACATATTCCCAGTACCATGTGGACTACTTGTCAGCTGAGGGCAAGCTGAGGGAAGCCACCAAACTGGAGGAGAAACAGAAACAGAGTGCAGTGAAGAAGATAGAAAGGCTGATAGAGAAAGTAAGCTTGATAACACTCCTTTACCAAACTATTAAAGACAACAGAACCTGCAGAACGATTATCATTCTTCTGTTTTTATGAGCAGACAAGTAGTGACGTAACATTCATAACATTCATAACATTCATATAGAAACTGATATCAAATATGAGGAAGCACTGCATAAGATATGTGTCACAAAGCTAAGAATAAAGCTGAGTAAGACCGCGTTTCTCAGCTGTTGCGTCAAGCTGTCCCATTTTGTAGGATTCTTCATTCATTTCCGCTCAGTGTGTCTTTGTGTTTTCCCTTCCTTGTGCAAGTCAGTTATCTTTTATCTAATCTTCACATAAATCTCTTTTTTTTTACACGCGTGATGCTGCGTGTGGGAAGCTGTTTGTGTGAATTTTAAGGGAAACATGTGTGAGAGCTTCGGGTACAGATCTTTTGAAACAAAATGTAGATAGTTTTGATATTATAGTGTTTTAAAATGAAGGAATTTTTGCTCTATTTCCTGACCCTAAAAAATGTTAAAAATTGTGGCTGTTTAAACTGGATATTAAGCTGTACTAAAAATAACCTAAAAATAACCTTTGTGAATATTTCATATAAACAATACTAATTTGCTTGAAAAGTAATACCATTGCCATATATTGTAATTACTATTTAAGACATGAGTCATGTTTTTAACCATATTTTTGAGTTATATATGTATATGTATATATACTGAATGAAATTGTCATAATAGTCAAAGGGAATACACCACTAATCCATATTTCACTAATTATAAACTGCAACCTAAGAACATTCGTCAAAGAATATCTTTCACAAATTTCCTGCTCATTGTAAGCAGCGATGTGAGAAGTGTTTAGTGAGAAATTGCTGAAAAAAGAAGCAAATTTGTAAAAACTCTGAGCACAGGAATGACCATTGTGTGTTTTATGGTGGAGTTTGTTATGTTTATTTCATAGTTTATTTACATGTTTGCCGTACAAGTGGATTGTATGAATCAGCGCTGCATTTTTATCACCTTGAGCCAAATTGCTGCCCTTCCTTTGGGGGCATGTGGCTTAAACAGAAGCATCTGCTTATCAGTAATCTGGCTGGTTGCTTAGCTTATTTGCATAGAGTTCATACAGTGAGAACTGAGTGAAGGTGTTTCAGCAGTTTGATGGGTCAGTTAGCCACATTAAAGCCATTTGTGTTTGATGTCAATAATCAGAAACTAAGCATGACATCACTTTACTTCACCTATATGCTGCAATTTCAGCACTCACAACTAAACTCTTGTGGTTCTGATCATTAGTGCATTAGCACCATTAGTATTGTTCTAAAAATGCATAATATTAGGAAATGAGATGTGCCAGTTTTGGAATACAATGACTTTCTGCATAGAAATTTACTTTCAATGGCAATATCGCAAACTCGACGGCATCAAGAGTATATCAAACATCAGTAGTCCATTGAAAAGCATAATACATGTAATATGTACTGTATGTACTAGTAAAGTATTTGGTATTGGAGAAGCCTGCTGGTTTGAAAAACAACAGAGTAATGGCTTTGCATCTTTGAATAAAGAATATCCATGTATCGTCCATAAAGAGGTTTCTTCTAAATAATTGAAGTGAGATTTTCTTGGTGCACCCAATGCATGTGCAGTCATGGGTAAAGTTTATTTACTCCAGTGACATCCTTCCTTTTGCATTTGCCTGTGTGATGTGGGTCTTACCAAGTAAATGAACTTCCCACGACAGTGTACAGATGTGTGGATGCCTCTAAGTGTTTGTGTGTGGGAGGAGCGTGTATATCTGTTTGCATGGCTTCTTTCTGTGTTTGCAGAGGCAATGCAAAGTTCAAGAGACACATTTAAAGTGCACCAAAGCCCGCAACAACTATCTGCTCAATTTGGAGGCAGCAAATGCTTCAATGAACAAATACTACCTGCATGACCTCTCTGCCGTCTTTGATGTGAGTATTCTGATTTGACACATTTGTATTAGAAGTGTAGTGGCTACGTGGCTGTTTATTAAGTGGCTAGCTTATTTTGACTGAAAGTTATTGGACCCTACAAACTATAAATGAACATGAAAAATGTATTTTCCTCAATTTAGTCCAATTCCACATACTAGTAAGGACTCCCCCAGTCGACCAATATCACAGGAAGTCACAGGAAGCCAAAAGCCACATCAATTCTACCTGGCAGTAAAGCAACATCATCAGTCACCTTATTGCGCTTGGATGAGAATACTAAATACTAAATACTAAATGCTGATTCTGTTATGTTTCCCATACTGGTTAGTAGTGCTGAGTGATCCTATCAACCCAGAGAGAGCATTGGCTCTCTTGGACTCCCACAGATAGGGTCTCCCAATTATAAGGCCAATGTTTTGACACTGACAATTTTTGCATTTACATTTACGGCATTTAGCAGATGCTTTTATCCAAAGCGACTTCCATTCTCTAACTACAGGGGGCAGGGTCTTGCTCAGGGACCCAGTGGTGGTGTGCTGAAGGAAGGATTGGAACCCATGACCTGTTGGTCCAGAGGCAAACATCCTACCCACTAGGCCACCACCACGCTCTTTAGCCTTTTTGGGAAATTCATCACATAATTTATTACAAAATGTACTATACAGCACAGTATATACTTCTATAACACTTCTATACTTCTATATCAATGACTAGACCTATGACATCATTTTGGGTTTTTTACGTGACTTCAATTTCTGCCAGAATGAGCATACATTGTTTAAAAAAGAAATGCATGAGGCATCCATATCTCATCGAAGCTGCATGTAAGTTTGACTGGGTGAAAACACTGTTGCAGTTCATTAATAGTAGGCTAATGTTTCCGAGCAACTATACACCATGGAATGTGAAGACTCGCAGATATGTATGTATATGTATAAATACGTATACTCAGATTTTATGCATGTGTAGCTCAAACATGGATATATTCGTCTTTGAATCTAATTTATCCTTGTAATAAATCGCTCAAGTGCGGATCAAAGATCTCGCAAAAGCATCTTGAAGCAACATCGAGATGCCCTAGTTCAGAGGTGTGAACTGAGTTCCTTCTGGCCCACGCTTCTGCAAAAATGACCGTTTCCCCTTTTATAACACTCTTTCTCTAATTAGTTGAGAAGTTGATTTAGGTTTGTTTAATGAGACAGAACACTACATCGTAGAACTGTGGGGAAAATTCAGAGCCTGGCTGACACTCTGTTGTAGTAAAACTATAAAGATAATGGCTTTACTGCAGGTTTAATGTCTTGCATGTTTTTTCAGTGCAGCGATTTAGGTTTCCACCAGTCCATTTCCCAAGTGTTCCAGCGTTACCTGTCTAGACGCCTTCAGGCCCACCAGAACCTGGGCTGTGGGCTGCAGCAGTTGGAGAGTGCTCAGTCTGGCCTGGACCAGAACCAGGACCGGGATGCGCTGATGCAAGCTCACGAGACCACCTTCTGCCTGCCACTGCGCTTTCAGTACCAGCCCCACGAGGGAGACCAGGTACTTTGCTTTTTTCAAATCAGTATCTAGTCACTATTGCCGACAAATCAGGAACAGTATGTTTTGTTGTCGTCAGACTCAGACTATATAGTGAATAGGTCAAAGTGTCAGACATATCCTTAGTACATGTCCTAAGAAACAGCACTTGCGAGGGGAGTTCTGCCAGTGTGTGGGAGTTTGTGGGCACATGCCAGATTGTTGTCTGTTTGCATGTGTGGGTGTGAGTTTATTCACCATATCCTGTTGCATGCAGGTGTGTGAGGTGAGTGCAGATTATGAGATGAAGAGTGAGCTTGAAACTCGCTTCCACCAACTCCAGACCAGACTCTCATCGAAAGACACTGAAGAGGTACTTTCCAATGGCTTATTCCAAATGACACATACAGTCATATGCAAACATTTCAATTTTTCTGATAACTGATTTTCTAAATGAAGGTAAGTACATCCGCTCTAGGAGACAAACATTGGCTTGGGCCTCTTTTGATTGTTTATTTTCCTGTGAAATTGTATAGTGTTGCATGAAAGTGTGCAAGGGAGTGTCCAGGATGTGAATCACTGTTTTCAGTAATGTGAAAGTTTGTTGCAGATATATGCTTGAAACAGACGCAGTCATTTTGACTGTCACCACACTCCCACACAGGTCAGTAAAAAAGTCGAAGTTGCTCAATCTGCCCTGGCTGACTGCATTAGGGAGGACATTTTTGGATCCACCCCTGAGCTCACCAGCAGCCTATCAACGGAGAATATCAGTGAAATCTCAAGCAATAAGGCTAGTCAAGCAAAGCGAAGAGCCAATCTGCAGGACACAGAGGACTCCTACTTCATGGTAAATGACTTGGTGAATGTAAAGTGTTTGTGTGAAGTGGCCGTTTGTCGCACGTGAACACACCACAGTACAGTGTGAACAGTGCGAAAATGTCTCTGCGTTTAACTAGTTTACCAAGTGAAGCAACAGACAGCCAGTGGAGCACCCGAGGAGCAGTGTGTAGGTACCCTTACTCAAGGGTACCTCAGTGATGCCACTGGCTGTCCTGGGATTCAAACCCATAACATTGTGAGAACAGAGGCAACTCCCTAATCACCAAACCACCGGCTGCCCCAATGAAAGTGTTCTATGTGTTCAAAACATGATGCATAGGCTCTGATTTTACTTGCTGCACTTGGAGATATCTCATTTTTTTTAAGATCTGACTCTTGTCTGTACTTTTTTTTTATCTCACAGAAAGTTAAGGACTCTCTCATACATGGCTTATTAATGTCCAAACAAGAGGCGAAACACAACCTGCTCAAAGTCGCCATACAAAAAGGTAGAATCAGCTTTAGGGCTGGCACTATCAATTATATTAGTAACCTAGTCATCTACTGATTATATTGATTATTGAATCAAAAACGCAAACAAAAAATGACTTCGCTGAATAAGAACAAATCATGAGGAAGAATCTCAAGACTTTATTAACAAAAATGAGAAGTAATTTAGTTGATTACATAGGCAAGGCACTGTTTACTACCCAGGAGGAGAATGTAGAATATCAATTATCAACATTGCTGATTCATTGAGAAAGTAAATTTTAATCAATAATTTATTGAATAATCAAGTTATTCCAGGTTATTGTGTCTGCACTACTTTAGAGAGATTTGAAATCTTTAGAAACTGATAGTCAAGGTTCAATGTATGTACCTAACTGTCTGTTTTTTTACTTACTAGCTGAGACCATAGATGGCAACCATCACAGGTAAGTAAATCAAACAGGGTGGAGGTAGCTCAGTGGGTAGGATACTTGCCTCCCGACCATGAGGTCATGGGTTCGAATCCTACCTTCAGCACCACCTCTGGGTCCCTGAGCAAGACCCTTAACCCCAAGTTGCTCCAGGGAGAGACTGCCCCCTGTAGGTAGGGAATGGAAGTCACTTTGGATAAAAGCGACTGATAAATGCCATACATTTTTCCAATGAAGATACAGATTAGACAGCAGTACTGTGCAGGAGGGCAAACCCTTCTGGCCAGTACTTCCTTAATAAGGTAGTGATTAGTATTTCTTGATAAGTGAAAACCTGAAAATAGGCAAAAAATTAAACATAAAACATACAAGGAAGGGTTTATTCAGTTATTTCTTGTCTATTGTAACGGGATATATATTTCAAAATAAGTATTTCAAAATTCCTTCATAATGCAGTAATAAGCTAAAGACATTCCATAAAGTAAGTTTCAGAATAATAAAGAAACTTACTGCCTTAGGATTTATTACAATGGTAGTGACAGAAACCAAACAGAATCAGAATCTACTTTATTGATCCTGGAGGAAATTGCGAGTCTAAAGATTTAACAAGCTATTTCACTGAAGGTTATCCCATTGAAATGGTTATGAATATGCTGCTTGATTCTGAAATATTTATGAATATGCTGTTTGAGACCAGGTTTGATGAGGTTTTGGCATAAAACATAGTTTAAAAATGCATGTCAATACAACTGTATTTTAAAATATCAGTACAATTTGCCTTTATTGCTTGGATGCAACAACAAAAAAAAACACTGGCCATTGTGACCACTGTCCCCTTTATTAGCAACGCATACCCTGTGGATCCACCTTGCTGGTGTACAGTCAGAGACTACAGCTCATCTGGTCTGTTGTAATGAACATTTTGGGTTTGATGATGTTTGTCAGTAGTCTACCACTCTAAACCTAAAACCACCAGCACCACTGTGTCACACACATTACCCTGTCACTCCTATATCGGCACAGAATGGTCACTACCCAAAATGTATCTGGTCAACAGCATCCTGTGGTCGGAAACTGACAAGTGACGTTTAGGGTAGAGTGTGGTTGACAGGCCACATGACAACATATGGTCTACAGTATGCCTACATAGTGGACATATAAGGTTGTTGGAGCTCAAAAATTGGCCAGTAAGTTGAAGTCTAAAGTGTTTCTAGTAAAGTGAGCATATTTATTTCAAAGAGAGCAATCATTCAAAGAGAGCAAGTTAAAGCAGTTACTCAGTTCTTGTTTGGTTATTTTATCTGAATGGACAGACATGGAGACATAAAAAATTCAGTGTACTTTTCACTCCTCCAAGAGTAAATCACAGTTACATTTCTGGTGTCAGAATGCGTTCCAGGAGGTCTGTTCGTCAGCGGAAGAGCCAGGCCACTGCTCAGAACAGCCAGAAGCCCTTCTCTGCAGACATGCTTTCCTATATCCAGGTACCCTCTCTCTTTGTTGTAGAACAGAACAGCATAAATTCACACATGCCCTAAACCTCATCCCCTCTGCTGCAGGCATCTGGAAAGCCAATTCCTCTGGTGGTGGAGAGCTGCATCAGATTCATTAACCTTAATGGTAACTATCTCTTATTGATGTATATTATCACAGTGCAGATACATGCCTACTAGAACTAAAGCACAGCAGGCAAAGGTATTGGGACTCGTGACCATTACACCAAAAGGGACCTTAAGACATTGCATAGACTTTAGTTGGTCACCCCTTTGCTGCTATAACATCATCTGTTCTTCTTGGACGGCTTTCCACAAGATTTTGGAGTTTCTGTGGGAATTTGTGTCTATTCATTCTGTAAAGCAGTGGTCCCCAAACCCCGGGCCGCGGACCGGTACCGGGCCGTGGGTCATGTGGTACCGGTCCGCGGGCTGCACAGA
>JBBIGB010322918.1:0-10057 GCA_037577075.1 Alestopetersius hilgendorfi | reverse complement strand
CTGGTCTTTGCCACGACTGATCATAGTAAAGCTCTAAACTGCACGATTCAAAACAAGGTTTATAACTAAAGGTTGATAACTAAAGCCCTGTTTAGTTTAGATAAAACAGTCTGACATGTCAATGTTTGTGTCAATATCAATGACAATGGGTGTAATGGCAAAGGCCACATCCACTTTCTTGTGATATCCCTAAAAACTCTCACATATTTAACGCACTTTTGAGACTAAAAGAGCTTCTAACAGAAAACTCAAGTTCATGGGATATGGCAGTTTTACCTTAATACACTTCAAAAAAGACAATGATATGGTGATTTTAAAATATTGTAATTGTAAAACACATTTCTGTATCCCTGGGCCTGTTTTCCTGTACTGTTGTGTCTTTTGTGTCTCAGGGTGAGAGAATTCTTCAGGAGCTCGCTCAGCTATCAGGGAGAGTGTCGGTGCGGATCGCTGTGAACAAGCAGGACACTCAGCCCCAGGACGACCTGAAGCTCCTGAGCAGCTCCGGTAAAATCCTGCTGCCACACGCCCTTACGGGGACACTCTCACTGTGGTTTCAGTTAGTTACAGCAAAGGGAAGAGATCCTCTGCTGGTGACTCAAACTGATAGTTTATCACAAAGTCAAAATGTATTCATTTGTACACACAAACACACCTCCATTGGAAAGAAATCAGAGTCTCTGCTATGAAAACTCCCAGACTGTGGTTTTGACGAGCCGTGACCCTGCAGGTGCTGACGTGAGGCTGGTGAACATGCGGCAGCTGACCTCTGGTGTCCTGCACACTAAATTCTGGGTGGTGGATAAGAAGCACGTCTACATTGGCAGTGCCAACATGGACTGGAGGTCTTTAACTCAGGTAGGTTCTCCTGGAGTGTATGTAGCCTTTACCAACACTCCACTATTACAGATTATTATGAGTTAGAGCTGCACAATAGGTCTGTTAATCGTAATCATGATATCGCTCAGAGAAGGCTGTAATATGCAAGTGATGCTCTAACACAGTGGTCCCCAACCTTTATTTCGTCACGGACCGGTTAATATCAGAAACTATTTTCGCGGCCCGGCCTTTAAGGAGTGGCAGATAAATATACGTATATTATACACATAAATGATATGCATAAAAATGGGGACATTTTAAAAATATAATAATGGGGTCTCTTTAAAATATAATAATAAACGTAAATCCAGTGTTTACTCGCAGCTTTATTAACAGCATTTTCATAACAACAAGCAGACAACAGAACACAGGTAACATCCACAGATTTTTTTCTGTGCAGCCCACAGACCGGTACCACATGACCCTCGGCCCGGTACCGGTCTGCGGCCTGGGGTTTGGGGACCACTGCTCTAACCCATCACAGTGTTTCTGACAGGCTGATCAGTCACACCTCCATTTGAGGTTCTGGGTGTTTTAATGAATCGAAGTCTTCATGGAATACAAAAGTATATTTTTTATCTTTAATAGACCCTGATTGGTTAAAGAACACACTATGTGTCCGGCTGAACAGAGTCCGCTTGAACTGTAGCTCCACCCTAGAGCTGTGATGCAAAAGTAGCTAACAAGTATTGGAAACAGACCTGAATCTTCTCACTCTGCTCTCATATTAAATGTCCTGTGTCCCCTGTCCCATGTCCTCAGGTGAAGGAGCTGGGGGCGGTGGTGTATGACTGCAGCTGTTTGGCCAACGACCTGGGCAAAATCTTCGAAGCCTATTGGTTCCTGGGACAGAGCAAGACTGTTCCGTCCCCCTGGCCCAGCCAATACGCTACAGCCTACAACAAGGACACACCCATGCAGCTGTCACTCAATGGCACAGACTCCAGGGTGTACTTCTCTGTAAGAGACCACTCCACAGAGCCCTTCCACAAACACACCCTGTATTTATTACATGAGTATATATTTAAGGGATTATTTGGATACCTGCTGATTACGAATATTAAAATTGGTCAGAATGCATAGTTTAATATTATTATTTTCATACTTTGTTGACCGTGTGGATGTTTTTATGCCTCTCAGAGTTCTCCCCCCTCCCTGTGTGCGGAGGGCAGGACCCCTGACCTGCAGTCCATTCTGAGTGTGATCAGAGACGCTCAGCAGTTCGTCTACATCGCTGTTATGAACTACCTGCCCACCATGGAGTTCTCCTCACCCAAAAAGTGTGTTTACCTCATCAGCTGTGTGTGCAAGTCCATAGATACTGGTATATAGACACAGACCTGTTAATGTTGTGTGTGTGTGTGTGTGTGCGCGCAGGTACTGGGCTGATATAGGCACAGCTGTTAATGTTAAGTGTGTGTGTTTGCGCGTACACGCAGGTACTGGGCTGAAATAGACACAGCACTGCGGAGTGTGGCGTATGAGAGGAGGGTCAGTGTGCGTTTGTTGATCAGCTGCTGGAGCAGCTCTTCTCCAGTCATGTTCCCGTTCCTGCGCTCTCTGGCCTCCCTGCAGGACCCCAAGGCCAAGCTGGACGTCCAGGTGGTGAGTGACTGTCCTGCAGACGACCAGCTGCACGTTCCTTTCTAATAAGAGTAATTCATGTTTAATGGAGTTTAAATGGATCCAGTGCAGCACAGGTGTGTGATCTGTGTGTGGCGCTACCCTTCAAACATTGTCAGTCTTCTGTATTTATACTCTTTCACGTCCAACACTCCATCATCCCTAAATCAACATCCCAGTAAACTCCCAATCTGATCTGCATGCCCTGAAATATAGTACTGGGCAAAAGACAACACAAAGGAACAAACTTTTGAACTTTGGTGAGGAACTTTGTTTGCAGAACAAGGAGAACCGTTAAAGCCTCCCCTGCTGAAAGTTAGACACGCCGTCAGAATGTCTTTTTTTTAAAAATCTAATATATAAAAGATATTTTTTCAGATTGCCTGTGCTGCAGTGCTGGATTACTTAAATGACCACCAGAGAGGCATTGTGAGGCCCCATCACTCTCTGACACAGAATAGACCAAAAAAAACTGTGTGAGAGAGTCATGTGGAGGACGTGGTGGAGCTGTGTGGTAGAGGTCAGAGGTTACGCTGCAGGTTATGACCAAGGTCAGGTGTTTTGTCTCCTCATGTGACTCTGAGAATGAGCTCTTTTTGTCTGCAGAAAATCTTCATTGTTCCCGTCAGCCCGAGTGAAAAGAAAATTCCGTACGCGCGGGTGAACCACAACAAGTACATGGTGACGGACAGGGTTGCTTACATAGGTACCTTCACACCCATTCACTTCCAAATTATTCAGCATTTACTGTGAATTATTCAGGATCTATTATTCATTATTCAGTGTCTGCTTTGAATTACTTATTTTGTTACTATGAGTTATTTTGTATCTGCTATGATTTCTGCTAGAAATGAATGTGTCTATTAATTTTTCAGAAACTACAATTAATTATTTGTTCATTATGAATTGTTCATTATCCACTCTAAATGACTCAGTATCTACTGTGAACTGTTTATTATCCACTATGAATTATTCTGTGTCTGCCATGGATGGTTCAGTATCGGCTATAAATGAATTAGTGTCCACTAGTAATTTTTCAGGATCTATTAGAAATGAATCACGGTACCTACTGTCTGTTATTCAGTAAGCGCTGTGAATTAGTAAATGTCCTCTGTGAAATATTTAACTCACCTTGATGTCTCCCCATGTGTTTGAAGTGTTTTCTCTATATTTAAAGCGTGTTTTTCAGATAAGAGAGGTGCCTTACTGATCATCTTGTGATGTTGTGTCAAATGTATATAAATATAGTGCAACCTTTTTGTTACACGTCTCCTTATCCATATGCTTAAAGTGATAAACGAACCCTAGAGGTCAAAATTGCTTTCGCTCCTCTGCAGGGACGTCGAACTGGTCCGGCGATTATTTTGTGAACACGGCCGGCTCTGCGCTGGTGGTGAACCAGAGCTCGTCCGAGGCAGCGGCTCCGACGGTGCAGCAGCAGCTGCAGTCTGTGTTTGAGAGAGACTGGGACTCTCCATACAGCACCCTGCTCAACCACGACACCAACCTCAAGGACATCTGCAGCACAATCTCCATGCAGCAGGAGGCGCTGTAGACCATGCTCGTGCCCAGAGACTGACCAGCCGTGGCCTTTATACTGAGCTAGCATCAAAAACCAGTCTAGGGAATATTCCAGCATTATTTTTAGACTCGTTTGTAGCACATGGTCCATCACCACTTTCCCACTGACCGAGTCTGGGAATAAAATATAACTGTCCTCCTTAATCGACCATGTGCCAAAGGTGCCAGGGAAGGAGGTTAAGAAAAAATGTGACATTATTTTTAAAATGTCCTCATAAAGATCACAGAAGTTTCCCAGACCCAAAATCAGTCGAAACCATGGCACTGCAGAAACACTGCACTAACTTCCAGCCTCCATAATGCTTCATAAACCTTTTCTTACAGCTGACATAAACACTACAGGCCTGAAAAAATGATTCACTTCTCTTTTAGAAATTTATAATAAGAATACATTAGAAATACTTAAAACAAATGTAACTGACTGGTTTTAAAGTGTAATAATGTTCACTAAAAGTTCAGTTTATGGATGTGAAAGTTTCTGAATACCTTTTATCAAGATACCCCCCTCCCCTTTATTACAGCGGCACAGATTCACCACATTCTTTCAGCAACTTTCAGAAATAACTGGTGTCCAAACCCTCCCAGCACCTTTTCCAGCAGCCAACAGTTCTGTCTGATTTTGCTGGAGCTCATTTGGATTTTGTGGGTCTCCAGCTGATCCCTGCAGCTTAATGGGAGTAAGATCTGGAGACTGGGGAGGATGAGACGTCCCTCTCTGAACTCTCTGCTCTTCTCTGGACTGGAGAGAATTTTGGCTTCACACTTTTGAAGAAGCTTGGGATCTTTATCCTGTTGAAGAATTACATTTTGTCCAGTGATCTATAAACCAGAAGGAACTGTGTGATGTTGAAGAACTGAGTGATACTTTTCTTTTTTCATGATGAACACAAAGATGAATGTCAGTAACTAAAGGCAGACCTGACGTATCTCTTCAAAACCAGTAGTTTAAATCTTTGTAGATAACTTGTTTATACAGACTATAAAATACTGAAAAGCAGTGTGTTACATTTGTTTTAAGTATGTTTAATGTTTTCTTGTAAAAACCTTTTCATCAAGCAGCATCTCTTGTATTCTCAGTGGACCCATACTTCGGGCCTGTAGTCTGTGTATGTTATGGTACACAGTGATGTTGCATATTATTCTGAAAGCTGGCCTTCAGTGAAGTGTTAATGAAATTCATTGAGGTTGCTCATTAGTTATACTGGGATTAACAAGCGTCCCTGAAACCAATCCAAAGTTCAACAAGCTGGAGACTGAACAGACCAAGACCTCAGTGATGATGAGAGAGATGCTGCTGTTGAAGGATGTTCTCCCGGCTGGCTTCCAGACAGTCAGGCTTCAGTAGATGGAGTGGAATCTATGATCAGACACACTTGGAACATATTTTTTGCATAGCCCGACCCTCTAATGCATATAGAGGAGGAGGAGTAACGTGTCTGATTGGTGCCTGAGATGGACTTTGGTCCCACTGTGCAATGATTTAGGGTTTTTTCAAGGTTAGATGGTGACCCCCTCCATGGTCTGCTGCTTCATGAAGATCCTCCACATAAGCCTGTGTGATGCTGGGCATGTGCTCTTCAACCCATCAGTAAGCGAGTTCTCAGGGGTGGGAGTTGCCACAGTTTGATTCTTTTTCTTAATTCTCCTTAAGGTTTAATATTCATTTTCAGTCAAAACTGTGTTGGGGACGCCTTTAATTTTAAATGGCAGTATGATCCTTTTTCACATTTGTTTTCCGCCTCTGAACAGATGTGGTACCACCAAACCCTTCCCTGTTCAAACACAGAGCCATTAACATGTTTACATACTGCACTCAGGGGAATGTATGATTTTTATTAGTCGTAGGATCATCATACACTGGGTTTTGATTGGATAGAATAGTAATTTGTTTTTTTGAGTGTTGCTGTGTGGCAGGTCTGCAGGTGGTTCTTAGGTTCAGCCCACTTCAGTTCGGTAACCACAATATCAGAAATATGTGTGTTACCATAGTGATGTTAAAGAGCTAATCCATTTTTCAGTGTTTGAGAGTCATCCAGAATGTGTTTGGTGGGAAACAGCTGATTGTAGAAACTATGATTTCATTCCAGTGGAGGTGAATGGAACTGGGTGTCTCCAAAACAAATCCAGCCGTTTTATTCACCATTGCCCCCACGGTGTTTATATGGATTTTCACGATGGTTAAAAAGTGCAACCAGAACCATTTGATGGCATAACTTTCTTGTGAAGATGTTTTAGAGACCGACATCTGATTCCATTCGCCTCCACTGTGAACAGTTCTGACTCTGAGTTTCTACAGAAGACAGCATTTCACACTGAACATGCTCTGAACTTCTGTGTTTACATTTTCATTATGAGAGGTTTAGATCCTCTTTAAAATGTTTCTTTTACCTAAAAACACATTTCATTTCTTTCTATCTTTCATTTTTGTGACTATATTTGGTGCTTTATGGTACTTTTTAAACCAGTCTTTGCTGTTTTATTTCCATATAGGGACAATTTTACATTATTATTTTTTTAAGTAAGAAATGTTTTTTTTTTTTCCATGATGTGGGCTCTTTAATGACCGTGCAATACAGGATGCCCTCAGTGCTGCTCTTGGTGGAACCCTGTGCTGTCCTTCAGGTGGGACGAAAAGACTCCAGGAGCAGCGGTGAGAAATCTGAAAGTGTTAATTATGTACCGTGCAGGCGGTGCAGAGTGGGTAGCGCCTCCTGACAGGTGACGGGAAAACATTCAGTGGTATTTTATTAAATGTTTGAGGTGTTGATTGGTCAGAAATTCTCACCTAGTGTTTGTGTGCTGTGAGTGTTTTCATTTTATTTGCACATTGTTTTTCATTTCTCATTGAATGAACAATATTCATACGCTGAGCTGATACTTGTCCAAACATCATCCGTCAATAATATTAAAACCTGAACCTGATAATGTGTCCGTGTCTCTGGTTTGAGTGAGTGAGTGAGTGAATAAGGTAGTGAATGAATGAGTAGTAAAGTAATTGAGGGAATAATTCATTGAGTGACTGATTAATGGAGTAAATGAGTGAGTGCTTAATGAAATTAATGAAAATAATGAAGTGAGTTCATAGTTGAATGAATGTATAATGGAGTCAGTAGGTGACTGAATAAATAATGGAATTAGTGAATAACAGATCGAGTGAGTGTGTAATGGAATTAGTGAATAATTGTAATGAATAATGGAGTGAGTAGGTGGATGAGTGAGTGAATGAAGTCAGTGAGATTGGATGGATGAGTGGATGCGTCTTCAGCAGGGGCATTAAAGAAGGTCTCAGTCCGTTCCCCAGTCAGAATACCCCCAGCAGGGCACGTGCGCTGGGCTAATGCTGGAACGGGTGGCTGTTTGGAAGTTAAGGTCCTCCAGAGCAGGCTCCTGACTGAAAAAGGAATCTGCTTCACGCGGGACGTCCTAAAAGAGAAGAGCTTTAAAAAGGGCCCAGTTTACCCCTCTTCTGCTGCATTAAACCTCACATACAAAACCAAAGACATCGAGAACGTCTTGATAGTATTGATTTAAGAAACTACTAATTTAAGAAAACACTAGAAGACAGTCCAAAACAAGTTGTTTCCATACATGTGTAACAACCATAACATTAATAATGCCTGCAACCAATATTCTCTTTGTTATTAATACATTTTAATAATTATTCTACATAATTCTACTCATATCAGACAGACACTGAAGCATTCGGTGGCACTTCTCATTGTTCTTCGGATTGCTCGACTAAGGGTGGCAGACAAAAATATATCAAGCGGTATTGGGTTTCGTTATATAATATTATTGAATAATGTTTACATTTATTTATTTGGGTTTTACTTCTGTACACACATCTATAGCATTGCTCCTGACACTAGACCTGGTTCTTGAGAAAATGGTGAAGGAGGTTTAGTGTCTGTTTACAGTTGGAGAACCAATAATATCGAACTTTAGAACAAATATCGTCATAGTAACGTATTGCCGTCGGCATGGCGACTGCCACCCCTAAAAACACAGGTCAACAAAACAATTTTTTTTGTAATCATCAGAAACCACCACAACACACTTTTCTAAACCAGTTTTTCATTCTAATTTCAGATCTGCTTTCAGTTTTTTTCAGTCACATCAACTTTCTGAATGCTGAGTAATATTATATCTGCAATAGACCTGCATGCGGTTTTTATTAAAGCGCAGCACCAATCAAGAACTGTTTCAATATTTTCAGTGTGAAGACAGACAGGCCACACTGTGGCATAGATATAATGATCAGTGTCAGTCAGCTCCCACTGTTTCTTCACAAACGCATATGATTATGGGTGGCGTAGTGGGTAGGTGCGTACGTGCGGGAAAAACTAAACACAGATTTAAAATCAGCAAGAAAAACACTACAGAACACACAGAAACTTATCTCTGGTGATTTTGACCTGCTGAGCTGTGTAATCTGCTTGTTTGCCATGTGAGTGCTAGGTCTGGCAGATAAACAATACTTGTGTTTTCTGGAGAGGAAGAGCACTTTATTACACTTCAACACACAGGGGCGCCAAAATTTTGCACGTACCTCCAGGTCGTTCTGGCTGCAGAAGTGTGGGTGCACGTTCAGACCTTGAGCCGAACGCTCCTGGTGCTTAGGTGGCATTTTGGCTGTGAAGAGTTGAGGAGGGCCGTCACAATCAGGAGATCTCGGCTAGGAGATCCCAGAAGAGGCCGTGGTGGGAGAACTTCCATTGTGAATCTGGAGTGGAAGAAATGGGGCATTGATGGGGTGAGACTGGGACGGACGTGCATTGGGCTGTTTGATGGGCTGCAGCGTGCATATTAGGGAGGTTAGCTTGGAGGTTTGGGGACACTTATATGGAGGCACATCTCCAAACCAACCCAGTGGAGCACCTTCAGTATCAGCTCTGCTGAGTTCCTCTAGCTTCTCGGTTAGGTCCTCCACTTGGTCTAGCGTCAGCCTGCGGGTTTCTGTAGCCTGAAGATCCGGCATATCTGAACACATCTCATGGTGCTTTGGTTCATGTGCAAATACCTTCTGTTTGCCATGGTGATCTACTTCCAAACGCTGATGGAGAGGTTCTTCTTGATTGCTTGGTTTCAGTGGAAGATCCTCACTACCCCTGTAGGGTGGAGGTGGAGTTTGAGGTCGATCTCGAGATGGACCGATAGAAATGAGAGCTCTCCGGAGCTCTTGGAGCGAAAGGTTGTAGTAGAGTGTTTTGGGCCCAAGGAGGTGCACGAGAGTGAGGAACGGGTGCCTGAGAGCAGCAGTGGCTTTTATCCTGCAACGCGAGTTGAAGGTCAATGTGCGTTTGATTAACTCGACCATGCAGTGGCGGTCTGCGGCCTCTGCAGCAGCATCTTCTCCCTCAAACTCCCGCTCTGGACTGTGCACATCGTACAGTTGGTCCAAAGATCTGAGAACGTCCTTTCTCTGCTTAGGAATTCCTCCTACCTGGCCTCCATCTGGTCCGGTTCCCTGCCCGGTGGGCAGCAGCTCCCAGACCAAGTTGCCGAGGGGCGTCTCAATGGGTCTGAAGAACAGGGTGGTCTTAGAGGCCATGCAGAGCAGGTATGGGTTAGGCTGGCCTAGGATTTCGCAGATGTAGCGAACCTGCTCAAACTCAGAGTCACCTGGGAACAGAGGGCAGCCCAGGTAGAGTTCAGCCATCACACAGCCCAGCGACCACATGTCCACCTTCTCACAGAAGGGGAGGCCCAGGAGAATCTCAGGAGATCTGTAAAACCTGAGAGGAGGAGGAGAAACGAATGTGCTGGAGATTAATGTAAGCTCTTAGACTAAAACTCAATATTATGTTATCTCTCTGTCTTCTCTCTCTCGGCGAAGAAGAAGCCACTTCATGTGGCCAATGCTGCTGAGTCAAGCTAGCGATTGAAGATAAACACAAGCTGTTAAATGAACAATTTCGCTTTAAGTTACTACCAGAGGGGGATTTGGACCAGACAAGGGTAATATGTGTGCTTT
>JBBIGB010322893.1:0-10058 GCA_037577075.1 Alestopetersius hilgendorfi | reverse complement strand
ACACACACACACACACACAAACACACACACACACACACACACACACACACACACACACACACACACACACACACAAGGGATTAGAATCAGTTCAGAGAGGAGAAACAATGAACGAAAATCACCTTCTAGTGCTCCGGAGATTAAATTTTATTTAGATTTTTTCATATTTTTCTCCCAAAGATCTGACCTGAATTTCTAGAGAAAAAGACCATGGTCTTAATGTAATAGGCATAGACCCTCCACCTTTGTCATGACATTGTCATATGATCTGCTGCCAGTAAGCTACAGTAATATACATCACATAGCCACTGAATGCCTATGGCAAGGATTTATAATGTGCTTTTGCTATGACATTAAGCTGGCATGTTAAAAATGTATCCACCCTTTCATTTTTTTTTAGAAACACAATTCTGATATCTGTACCCTCTGTACTATTAGCTCCAAACAAAATGTTTTTCAAATCACTAACACACAATATCCTCCTTAGTGCCCACTAACCCCTTTACAAGTGTCTTAAATTGGGAAAAGCTTCTATAAAACATCATTTCAGAAGCCACATGTGATTAACAGATTCTCATATATATATATTAGTGCTGGGCCGTTATTGGCATTAACGTGCTGCGTTAATGCGAGATTCTTATCGTGCGATTAAAAAAATATTGCCATTAATCTATTCACAAAGTTGGTTTGGGAGCTGGGTCCTTACTACGCAAGCGATGATGACTTTCACCTTGATATTTTAGTGCGGATTTACTCTCTTTCTCTTTGTCTGTCTCTCTCTCTCTCTCTCGCTCTCTTTGTTTCTCTCTCTGTCGCTCTCTCTCTCGTGCGCGCTCTCTCGCTCGCTCTCTCTCTCTCTCTCTCCCTCCCTCTCTCTCTCTCACCTCTCTCTCTCTCTCTCTCTCTCGCGTTTGTGACTTTTCCGGAGCGTGCGGATCGTCTCTCTCATACTCTCTCTGTCTCTATCGTTCCTGACTTTTCCGTATTTAATCCTCGGGTTTATATTTACATTTTCTTACAGGGTAATGTATTAAACTGAGTTCAAAATGAAATTAAAGTGATCTGTGAGAACATTTGGAGGCATATTTATGGTTTACACTATGAAAATAGGCATTGGGATCATTTTCAGACCTTTGGCAGAATTCAAATGAGCCATTTTAATCTAGATTAATCTAGATTAATTCCAATATTACAATTAGATTAATCTAGATTTAAAAAATAATCTATGCCCACCTCCAAATATGGACTGTAGTGATAAAAAAAATAATCCACCATCCTCGGAGCATACATCTTTCTGTATTCTCTTCTAATAATGATAGCATAATTTTAAAGTAAAGTGACCATTTTTGTCATATCTGATCTGTACATAACATACAGCTGTACACCCAAGATGCATTTAAAGACGATTTAAGTCCGATCCCTCAAAGCACTTTAGGAGGTGATCTGTGACACATTTTAGCCAGATGTTATAGCAAGATCAAATGGATCTGTCTTTCCACATCTCAATCAACAGCCAAACTCGGTGGCAATTTTTCCTCCCACTGCACTATTAAGAGGAAGCGGTGTGTGTGTGTGTGTGTGGTTGTGTGTGTGTGGTTGTGTGTGTGCGTGCGTGTGTGAGAGAGACTGAGAGAGAGACTTAGAGAGAGACTGAGAGAGAGAGACTGACTCACCAAAATGGAGCTTGTTTGTACCCTTCTGCCTGTAAGCAAGTGTGTGGGTGTAATAGGTTTAGTCTCTGATGCTGCTGCACTCCCATCTGTTAGTGCTTGTGACTGCTGAGAGAGCACCGTGGGCTTCTCTCACTTTCACTGCACCTCTTCCAGCCACCCACGACTGTAGCAGCACATCCCCTTCCAGCCTAACGCTACTGATAAGTATGCACTTAGCTGCAGCATATCTAACAACAAATACTGCTCAGTAGCTTTGTGGATCTATCAATTAACCTGATAATATCAGTAGAGGCCGGATTATGACTGGTGTATATATGGGTGTATACACTTAGTATTTAATTTTAGGAGGAATATTGGTGGATGAGGTAGGCCCCTGTACTTACTAACAGAGCAGTAAATCTCTGTGGGGTTTTTTGACAGTTTTCAGTGTTTTTATTGCATCTCTATGACAAAATGTCACTCAGCTGCTTTCTGCTGAAGTCAGAACCCTTTTGACTTTGTTCCTGCTGTTTGTTTTTGTGTTGTGAATTGACTGGAAGAGTATTAGGAGTATTTGGTGAAACATATTTTAAAGACCTTAATGTCAAATAGACCTCTCAACTCTGATCTCAGGTACTCCTGAACACCGCTATTGGTGTGTAGGTATCTGGATATATGTAGATGTATGTAATTATTCTTTGTTGTATATTTGAACATTTTAACACTGGTGATCCTCCACGTGTTGCCAAAACATCTCATGCCAGCCAAGACATAGACTCTACAACAGGGTGGCAACAATAACCACCACCATACTGCAGGATGAATGAAGGAATAACTAATTGAAACAAATTGGTTGTGGTATTGCTGCAAATCGCAAGGTGACGGAATTTTGATTCCATTACAGCCGTACTCTACCACATCTGTTATAGGTTCCCTTTTGCAGTTATGACAGTAGGTTAGCATGCACACTTTGATTGTTATGATATGTTTTCTGATACCTTTCTCCCATAACCAGAATAAAAATGTTGGTTATGTCTAGCCTTTGTTTGTTCAGACCAGACAGGAAACCTACATTGCATTTGCAAATTGCTGAGACTTGATATGTGCGCTTATATATTTGCTTAATCTGTGTAGTTTTGAATGTTTTGACTCATTTGTGAATCTGTATGTATTGAGTTTGTTGTGTCAGTTGATGTGTGCTTGGATCTGTGTATCTGTGTAAAGCAACCATAACATGCTGAACCTCTGTTCTCAGCACCATGATATTTCCCTTTCATCTCAGCTGCCATTTGCTAAGCCTCCCACAGGCAGTACTGCGGCCCTTGGTAAACATGTAGCTGCACTTTAGAGGCCAGGAAAATGGCTCTCCCTCTCTGTAGACAGCCTGCAGCACGCTGGGGAGGGCCCTGTCTCAAAAGCCGTGTTGTAAATGAATTTGTTGTACAGAAAGGGCATTGGTTTCCTGAATGGCGCTGAGGTACTTTAACGCTCAACCTGTCATTCACAGCATCTCCCTTAGCTTTCTCGAAAAGCACTTTCAGCAGAGCAGGCCTATCTTTTAGATTGCTGACTCATTACTGCTTTATTTTGCTTGTTATGACTTTTAGTTAGAAAAAAAATCTTTATTTGGAGAATTCTTTCCGTTCACCATGTTATATTTTTACTCTCAGACGGTCAGTTTGATCATTATTTGTCATACGTGGCCTTAAAGATTTGGATGGAAAAAATGCCGCTATTTGTTGATACAGAATATAAATTGGAATCTAATGCTAATAGCATCCTTAAAGCTCAATAATATCATAATCTCATGATTGGATGTTCAGATTTATATGATGTTCACCCAGGAACATTTTCAGATTGCCACTTGATATTCAGTAATATTGCTCTCTCTTGGGTTTTTTTCACACTTGATCAATTTCCCTGAAAGCGAAATCAGATCGATTAGTCAACATTTTTTTTCTATATATGAACACACCAGACGAACTCAGACCCCTCTGAAACGAAACGAACTGAGACCACCTCGGGAGCTGGTTTCCTGGACAGGGATTAAACTAAAAATACCACAAAGGATTTTTTAAGGAACCATGCCAGAGGAACCATTTAGTTACCTGAAGAACTTTTTTCTAAATGAGATCTGAGAACAATTTGAATGTGCAGTAATGTATAGCTTCTTTAGCAATCTAAAGCCATTCATTTCTCATATGAAGCTGCCCTTTCACACAAGTGGAGACTGTCTGGGTCAGAGGCTTTTTCACCTGTTGGAAATCCTGTTTGCTTTAGGCAAGGGGTGGCACCTGAGCAGGGTGTACTGGCTGAAGTTCCCAAATTTTGTTGTCTCCAATTTTCCACTGATGGTTTTGTGTAAATTACCCTTCTTTGTCACCGCTTTTGGGCCAGTCATATAGAGACATCTTCAACCTGCTTGCTCCTGAATTTTTAGGACAATTACCTGCTTTTTTAACACATGGACTCAATCAGACATTACAGACTGGGTAACTGGCAAATTAAAGTGCAGTCCAACTGAATTGGATATTTGTGTCCTTAGTGTAGTGCATGGATAAGTTAAATGTTGCAGTGCATATCTGAAAGATTCTTTATTTACATAATTGGGTTTCTAAGGAACCTTTCAATGGATAATGTTCTTATATGGCATCGCACAATGAATACTTTATGACATTGTCGTTTGTAACCTTATTTGTAGCACAAAGGAGCCAGGAAGAGTTGGTTATAATTGCATTGACTTTTTATTATGACTTTTCTGTAAACAATAATCAAGTAGCAGGGGTCAGTACCCAAGAAGACAGGATCATCAATCACAGACAGATCCATAGTCATAATACAACAGTCCAAAGGTTAAAACCAAAAGAAAAAAAATTAAGTTAAAGCATTATATAAGACAAACCACTTTTTCTTGGAACATAAGGACTTGGAACGAAAGCTAGCAATATTGCAGGGAAAACACAGGCAGCGGTGATATAAAGAAGCAAAATATAGGTTTGTGATGAACCAATGTACTAACAGCAACTCAAAATACTTTTTTTATTTGCTAGTATGTAAATCATTTAAATGAGCAGTGTTAGTGGTTGACACTGCACCATGCGACTCCCTCAGGTACACATCAAGACACAATTAAACCTGGTTGTTTCTTGTAGCTTTAATAACACTCAGTGTAATAGCTTTGATGTCACAGAATGCTCTTTTTCTGGAAATGAAAAAAAAAAAAGATCCCTTATTTTTGGTAAAGTTCCATTTTGCCCAGCATCAAAAACATTGTGAAGCTGCAGTAAGGGTTTTTTTGTTTAGACACAAAACTACTGACCGTATACAAATGATCTTCAGCTGACTCATGCATTTGTGTACAGTGAACATTCTGTGCAGTGATGAAAGCCCGTCTCCTGGGTTCAGCTTCATGATCTGAATTTTAATGGAGTTGACCCTGTTACAAGGACAAGGTCAGTGTCTACTTTAACCCAGCTCCACTTCTGCTGTCCTTTGTTGGCCTCTGAGTGTGTTGCTGTGAGCTACTTTCTCACTCCCACCCGCAGGCATTGCTGCCAGGCCTGCCAGGGCTTTCTACAGGACACACTCACCCAGACCTCCTGTTTGTTTGGCTGCCTCACTTAACTTGCAGTGTCTCTTCTGCTCAGCCTTATACATCATAGCTGTAGACCCTTACTCCCAACTACACACACTGAGTCCCTGGAGGAGAGCTATGTCTCTGCTGCTTGTTGCCGTAACAATATTAAGTGTAATGGCTGTGTTCCTGAACGCTCTATTAACTTGCTGGTTCTGTACAGTGGCTGCATACCACAGGGGAGTCGTCCAATGTTGCATGCAGTGCTATGCTAAAGCTGCTGCTGATGGCTTACTCTCACAAGCCCTCTCTGCGATGCATTTTTGGCTTTGTGTTTTGAATGTGCTGTGTGACATTATGCATTAAACACACTTTTTCAGAAAAAGTTTGGCATTTAAACCTCTGACCTCAGGACAGTTGAGTTTTGATACCTTTCTATTTATTTATGTATTCACTTACTGATTTATTTATTTACAAACCTCCTGTGTACAATTAATCAGGGCATCCTGAATTCTCAAACTTCACAATGATTAAGTTGGATTTGATTATTTAAGCAAAGTTTTATCATTAAATTAAAAATTCAGTGTTTATTATTTGAAAATGCACTGAATATGCGCATTTTCCTGGAGACACAGTTTACGCAATAAAGCAAAATAGACAATAAAAAACACCAAAACCATTTTTAATGGTTACTATAGAGGTTACCACTTTTTTCACTGAAAAGAAATTGGTGCAGATATATTGGCACATTTTAATGGTTCCATCATGAAACGCTGATTTTTTTTTTTTACTGTTATACTGTTCACTGAATAATGTACTGTTATTCATCTCGCTCAGGAACAATAAGAAATGTGGAGAGCCTTGTGTTCGCCTTTACTAAAATAAGCTCTAAGGTGGAGACTTACCTTGTACCGGAACACATTAGCATGCCCCTCTGCTCCTTAGGTGCAGACTAGATATAAGGCTTGTCGGATATCTTTCCATGCCAGTAACCCCTGTCCTGATGTGCTAAACCATGGTGTCTTATTCAATACCACGCTCTAAAAAATACAACCACATGAATCATGAAAACATGTGCGTGCCTGTGTGCAAGAAAAGGAAAATATAATTCACTGCTCATGTTTCACTTACAGTAGGATTTAGGATTGTGTGTGTGTGTGTGTGTGTGTGTGTGTGTGTGTGCGGTCCTTTTCATGATCATAACTTCATATTAAGTAATGTCTGGTTGCAGTCATTCAATAAGAGTTAATTCTGCTTTTGACTCCACTCTACATTTTTATACCTTCTATCTACTCCCGGCCTCAGCAGATGACATCACATTTAGCTGTCGGCTTGTTTTATTTGCCATAATAATGCTGCGTTTGGATGTGAATGTTAGGTCACACGTTTTATGTGCCTGAGAGACATGAGAGTCTGGTGGTCTTTTGAGCCAGCATTGTTGTACTAAAGTTCAGTCCTAGGTTATCTCCTTTCTGATGTCTCCTCTTGCTCTGCAGGCCCTCAGGGGAAACATAGGGTCAGCCAATCCAATATAGCCTTGCTTAGAGCAAACACAGTTGGCTTCCACACACTATTGATACAGCACCTCTCGGCACACACTATCACTTGGATTCTCATTAAAAGCATGCCATGCTTGATGTCTGCCCCGTCCTTGCAGCTGGAGGAGTGGTGTAGCATATATCAGTTCTGCGTTGTAGTCTCAGTGACTGCGTAAGCCATGTCTAGTCTCATCTTAGTATATAATTCCATCAGTTCACTATGGTATTTAGCAGCCACATGTCCTCAAAGTCTTCAATGTGGTTTGTGACATTAGGACAGAACCTAGTTTTGTTATTTTGCTAATAATGGTCGTTGATCTGGCATTAGCCAATTAGCCTCTTGTTGGCTAATCAGCTTTGTGACAATGAAATGAGCAACATGCCCATTGGGCCATTATTATTATTATTATCGGTTTGAAAAGCCGGAAGCGTTGGAGGGGAACAATGAAACTCACATCAGCTAAAATGCAGTGAAGGACAACCGTGACCTTTATGTCAATGGCACAAATCACATGATTCAAAGACCAGCAATGCAATTTGATAACACCACTGTTGTGGTGGTAAAAGCATTTTGTGAGACACAACTACAATAAGCTTTTTGTTAAAGGAATGATTCTGCAAGCAAAGCAAATATACACAGTTTAGATTTAGTCAGCCCAGACATGTTTAGAGTCCAAATTTTACTTCTTTAGTTTAATGCTGGAGTTTCAAATTTTTCATCAGAAACTGTTTGTTTAAACCACCATTTATTGCACTTCTATCTTCATGTGTACAGACACACACGCACACATACAGTACATGCTTCCATTTACTTCATTAATCATATGTGTATTTATTGTACGATTATTTCTTTTAAAGAGAAAATAACACTTACTGCCCAGCTAAACAGCTTTTTAATATGTTTTTTCAGGTGCCTCTTTTGCACAGTACTGTATATATTTTCTCATACATCACCCTTTCAAGTTCACAAATGCCCCACAGCATGTAGGCACACTTTTAAGCCATTTGGTGATAAATAAATCTCTTTACCAAAGAAGTATGAGATAGAATTTCTAAAACAGCTTCAAAGCTAAGGGTGGCAGAGACCTTCAGTAACCCTATTAAGGAAGGGTTAGATACTTACAGCAGCATACTTAAGCCTGTTCAGTCACTGTCCACTTAGAAAAGCTGTTGTTTAGCCCCCAGGTCATCCCTAAATCAGTGAGGTCACTGAGCAGCCCCAGCAGACTGCAACTTGATGGGGACCAGGACTACATTTCCCATCTGGCACCCAAAAAAATGAAGTTTAATTCTGGCCAATCACCATTGACTCACAGTTAAACCAATACGACAGAAATTTTTACTTGTTCACTAAATCTGTAACCCTACATTTCTTAATGCCCTGTATTGGATGTACTTTGTTATTACAAGAGCTGCGGGTACTCTGCTTATCATTTTAAATTTGATTAAAAAAAAATATTATTGTCTCATACTTTGTGGGATGAAAAAAATCCAATAAACATAAAGTATGTAATCATATAATCACATACAAATATGTATTACCAAACCCCAGCAAGAGTTGTCTTAAATTAGAAGGGAGAGGAAATGGTTGATCTGTTAATGGTTGACCCTGTGATGGACAGTTCTGTGTTTTTCTGCTGCAAATTTTCATATTCATTTAACCAGTTAAAGTGTAATGCCACTGGGCCTTTACTGTTTCTTCCTGATTCCTTCATTTTAGATGCCAAAGCCTGCCCAGCTAAGGAGTTCCAGTGCCGGAATCGGCTGTGTGTGGCACCCACATTCGTGTGTGATGGTGATGATGACTGTGGAGATGGCAGTGATGAGGAGAAGTGCACAGCGGCCACAGCAAGCACTTGCAGTCCGCACGAGTTCCGCTGCAACGACTCAGAATGCATCCCAGCTCTGTGGAGCTGTGATGGAGACCCTGACTGCACCGATAAATCTGACGAATCGCTGGAGCGCTGCAGTCGCAGGACAGAGCCGCAAAAACCTCGCTGTCCGGCTGGAGAGTTTCAGTGCGGCAGTGGAGAGTGTGTCCACCTCAACTGGAAATGCGACGGTGATGCAGACTGCAAAGACAAGTCGGACGAGGCGAACTGTCGTAAGTAGTCACATGTCCTAAGAGAAACACTGAGTGCATGCTTGGTTGTAGGTGCATGTGTCACCGCTGCCTAGATATATCTTGAGAATATAAAAGGAAAATCTTAAAAGTTAAAAAGTTTTATTGTATATTCCATTAAACTCATTTTCAAAGCAAACATATTTAAATAAGTAGGGCTAGACTACTTGCATTCAATTTTTCAGTCTGTATCAGTTTTGAATATTGTTTGAAAGTGATTTTATTTTAATTCGCCATTATAGATTTATTATAGATATGCATCAAGTTGTTCATGTTAGTGGGATAATGTCTGTGGACTGCTGAAGATTATTGAGGAATTTAGATCAGGACTTGACTAGGCCACTGTAGAACATGCATCTTTACATTACTTTGTGTTTGTGCTTGTTGTTTTACTCTTGAAAGATGAAATTTCTTCAAAACTGTCAAAAAGTTGACTTGCTGGGTTCCCTGTATTTTGGTCTGTCCTTTCCCCACTTTGAAAAAATCCTGTCTCCCTGAAGATGCTTGGCATGTTCATAGCATGGTTCTAACCCCACCTTATTTTACTGTTTAGAAGGCATGTGCTGTTTGTGCCACCCATAGTGCATTGAATTTAATCCACAAAAATGTTCTTTCATAAAACTTTTTTTTTTCTTTTTTTGTTAGTTGGGCCACTTTGGAACACTCTAGGCATGCTGTGATATTTATTTATTATCCTGCTGAGTAGGTTACTCTCAGAGACATGATTGATTAAGCTGGGATGTTTAAACCAACCCATAGTTGATTAGTCCTGGTCTGAAATGTATCTTGGATATTACTATATGTAAATATAACAAATGTCCATGTTTGCCAGTTTCTGGAAATTGTCTCTAAAACATTAGTTCTGTATATAACTCTCTTCATGTGACCCAGATAGTGTGGTCTAGTTTTGGTTAGAGTATTCTAAATTTCCTTTAAAACAAAAGATTACCCACCACTAATGATCATTATAATCACGCTTTTAAAATGGACCATGCTAAAAGCATTTAACAAAGAAACTGAAAGCCATTCCTATTTTCTGATTTCCTGATCTCGGTCTTGACAGTCTTTCACAGTTGGTATAGTAGATTTTGAGTATGCATCCTGTGTGTGTGTGTGTGTGTGTGTGTGTGTGTGTGTGTGTGTGTGTGTGTGTGTGTGTGTGTGTGTGTGTG
>JBBIGB010322883.1:0-10058 GCA_037577075.1 Alestopetersius hilgendorfi | reverse complement strand
GCCCTGGACCTCAACTCCACCATAACCAAAGGATAATGGCAGCATCTGCCTCCCCACACTAACCCTCACCACATTCAGCACAGTGGACATTATGAACAGCTGAGAAAGTTAACAGTGTCTAGTGAACAGTGAACAGTGAAACTACCTCATCAGGTTTCACTCAGTTGTGCTACTTAGCTATAGTATTTATATACAGCATTTCTATAGTGTTTTCATATTGAGCTTTTTTTCTACAGAAGTTTCATTTAGATTTAATTTACCTAATGACAAAAAAATCAGATCCTGCATGTGGCGCAGGGCGTGTGTGATGCGTCAGTGCAGTAGTACTGGGGTAGTAGTGCTAGTAGTAGTGCTGTAGTCACTGCTTCTGCCACCAGCTTGCCCGCTCTACAAGGGCAAAAAGAGGAGCAGAGTAAGAAAATCTGCTCCTGCTGGTACATAGCCTCCCCACCGCCAAGACTCCTCAGTGCCTCCTCATGTCCACACATGGTAACTGGGCCCCTGTGGACTCAGGCTGAACTGTGGGGGATCTCAGAGCAGCAGTGGGCCTCAGAGGTACAGTGTGCAGGCCCACAATGAGGTGGACATATCCTGACGCCTGCCAACCACTGCCCCAACTATGGGTAAATAGCTCCACTGCCTTGTGGGCTAGCCTTGTTAGGCACAGCTACGGGAGAGCACCCCCTGACAGAAAAGCAAAGACGTCAATGGCGGAGCAGGTGGATGATGATGGCTGACCTGTGCGAAGTAGCACAAAGTCTGGAATAGGCAGAGGAAGGATGCAGGAGAGATGGGTTCCCAATCTTAGATTCCATGCCACTGGACCCTGCCCAGACCTGCCAAGGATCGTGTGATGGCTGTCTGTGCACCAGTCTCCACACGTTAAACAACGCCATGCACAAGCGTCCTCCACAAAAGGGAATCCTCGCTACCATCCAGGATCAAGCCAGCTGCACCCATGACTGAGCAGCCCTGTTTAGGATCCACTCTGCTCACCCACACGGGGAAGGGGCTAGAAAAGGTGCAGCCCATTCCAGGACAAAGGCTGAAGTTAAGAGACGGGTGAGAGAGCTAAAGAACAGAGACTTGCAGACTCTGATGACACAAGGGGACTTTCCAGTGCCATGAAATGCATGCTGAGAAGAGCATTCTCAAGAGCTTTTGAACTGTGACAGCTCAGCTGCATCACATATTGTGAGCCTGATCCCCCCAAAACCTATCAGAGAAGACCTGGAGGAACCTCCTACCAAAACTGAGGTTTCAAGGTTTGGATGCTATGAGAAGTACTTGCTTATACTAGAGAATTAACACTACCCTGAGAAATTCTCTAGTCGTGTTTTTTTCTCTCTCTCTATTCCAGACTCAGAACAAGTCTTTGATGACAGAGAGACCTGAAAGCCCAAACATAACTCCTGGTCTATGAAGCTGTAATCCTCCCTTCCCTGCTGTATAGAGCAGAAACGTGGACCATGTACAGCAGACACCTAAGAGATTGGGAACAATCTCATCAAAGGTCCCTGTGAAAAATCTTAAAGAGCAACTGGGAGGACAAATGCACCGACATTCTGGAGGAGTCAAATATGCCCAGTATCACAACCACCATAATGCAGCACCAACTCTGCTGGACAGGCCATGCCATCCACATGTCCAACACCCATCTCCATAAGCAGATTTCGTACTCCAGCTAAAAGGAGGTCAGCGAGACCCCGGTGGGCTAAAGAAACGCTTCAAAGACAACATTAAGGCAAATCTAAAACGTTCAACATAACATCGAGCAACTGGGAGGATCTGGCTATGGACAGACACTCCTGGAGGACAGCAGTTCGGGAAGGTGCGGCACTCCTCCGTGTTGCAGAAGTAAAGCAACAACTCTGAAAGGATCTGAAGAAAAAGGTTCAATCACTGCTCATCTCTACTTCCCCTGTCCACACTGGACCAAAATATCTGGATCAAGGATCGGCCTCTACAGTCACCTGAAGATCCACAAGTAGAAAACCCTAGAAGACAGTCATACTTGTTTGAGTGACCGCTGATGATGATGAGAGTCTGATGGGAATGGGAAGGAAGGGTTTACTGTGGTGTTCAGTGGAGCACTTTAAATTGGTGAGTCTGTGGCTAAAAGTACTTCTAAGTTCTGCCACCACACTGTGGAGTGGGTGATCACTATCATCCCTGATGGAGTATTGTCCCTGATGGAGTATTGTCCCTGATGGAGTATTGTCCCTGATGTTCTCCTTTCAGCCACAGTTTCAGTGTTGTCCAATTCCTCATCCATCGCTGAGCCAGCTTTCCTGATCAGTTGGTTAAGTCTCTTCACATCCGTCACTTTGATGCTAAAATCCCAGCATCACAGCATAGAAAAAAAACATCACAGCATAGAAAATGGCACTAGCCGCTACAAACTCATAGAACATCCGCAACATGGTGTTGCAGACTCTAAAATATATAAAAGCAATATTGTTACTACATGTTGCACCATGGCATGTGATAAAATGTCTTCTGCAGTTTGAACTGTTTGAATGGTCTGTGTTAATCTGGGCCTCTTATGAATCAAAACTACTTCTTCCCTTGAACTTGAAACCAAGACAAATAAAACACCAAGTAAGGACTAAAGAAGGGGAAATAACAATGAGTAATAGTCCAGCAGTGTCTCTAATTTGGAAAGCACCTCCTAGGCCATGCAATGCCCAGCGTATAACAGCGTATATTCCTGCTGTAACTCGCATCTTGTTGCTAATCCTGTCTTTCTCACTACTGCTGCTGTTTCTAAGGAATTTCCCCATTGTGGGATTAATAAAGTCAATCTAATCTAATCTAATAACTTTAATCAATCTTTCTTATTTCAGCAGTGTTTACAAGTGCAAACATTAAGTAAATGTAATGAACCCAAAATTTAAACACAAATTCACTTATTTAAATTAAATCAAATTTAAATAACTCATGTGGGTGGTGCGCTCCGTGTAGGCTATGTCCTTTTTAGTATGTTTATTTATTTATTTTAATCGCATTTCTCCTATAAAACAATGGGACATACAGTTTATAACAGGGAAACATTTCACAACAGTTGAGTCTTTTAAACCCGATCCATTGTGGCTGGCAGGGATACTCCGGAGCGCAGACAACAAAGCAACCAAACAAAGGACGAGACACAGCAACCCCACAGCAGCAAACAAAGAAGCACTGCAGGACCTGCAGCGGAGTTCGAAACAGACTGAGCAAACAAGTACGTCGTCCTCCACTGCCCAGCATTCTGCTCGCTAACGTCCAGTCTCTGGATAATAACCTGGACGATCTGAGAGCGAGATTGGCTTTCCAACGATTGGCTGCAACATCTTGTGCTTCACCAAGACATGGCTTACACCCTCACCCTCAAGTGGTGACTACTCAGAACTTTTCTCCATGTTTGCATGAATAAAACAGCGGAGGCTATCAAAGCCAAAAGTGGGGAGTATGCTTCAGTGGTGTAACAGGCGATAGCGTAGATTACGGGCTCCCGGCCAGTGGTGGCGCTGTGGGAAGCCTCCCTTTACTTCTACAAAAAGGGAAGACAGGCTAGACTTGGCTAACAGCAGCAACCACACAACTGAGTTCATATACAAACCTGAATGCGGGATACGTTTGTGTCCTATGCGCATTTACATGTATGTCTGTATGTTTGTTTTGGGTAATGCCCCGCCGAGGCATTTATATTACTACTCATGTTTATACTCATGTCTGTACCCTACATTTATGAATGCTCCTCCTGCTGTGTTTATGCAGGAGGGGTTTTGTTTATTCTTTCTTTCGTTCTCTTCGGTTTTCTGTCCCTGTGTGTTTGCCTAGCATGGGCTGTGTTTGGTGTTTGGACGCGGGATCGGGAGCGGATCTTCAGCATCCACCGTTTTCGAAGGGAATCTACGCTCAGAGGACTCAAAGAGTGGAGCGGGACTTACCTTGGACTATTCACTCCATGTGAGGCTTCCACATGGAGGGTGAGACAGGACTCTAAGCACTCTAGTACTGTGTGAATGTGGTATATTGGGTGGGGAATATGTCGGACTTCAGTGAAATAAATGTATACACAAGTGTATCAGTATATTTGGTTCTCTGGTGGTCTGTACTCTAACCTGTTAACAACTATTCTGCTGTTTTTACAAAAAGGTAGTTCATTACAGTGGTGCAAGGCAAAGAGCATCTCTGTTCTCTCTTGCTGCCCCTCGCCTAATTTGGAACACCTAACCATCAAGTACCGTTCATTTTATCTGCCTTGGGAGTTCAACTCTGTTATTACCATGGGAGTCTACATTCCACCTTATGCAGACACAGGTACAGCGCTGTCTGAGCTACACAATATGCTTGGTGCGACACAAACTAAAACACCTGAGCGCAGTGTCCACTGTGGTGGAGGACTACAACAAAGCGAACCTTTTATAACTGTGTATGTGACAATGGATCTTGAATCTTGAATCTCTTGAATCATCCATATAGTAAATCAATGCAAATGATAGACGTTTGCCAACATGCACTTGTCCTTAAATCATAAGCCAGCCACTAAAAAAAAACAGTACATAATTCTAATTCAACAGTATCTTAATTAAAATGGATCCGAGAGCGTGTTTGGACATTCCCCACAGCAGTATCGGAATTAGTCATCATGTACCTGTCAGTAGCAGCTCCAGCTCTAATGATACCTCAGTCAGCAGCAGAGAAGTACTCACATTCTTTACTTAAGTGACAGTACAGATACCACGGGTCAAATGTTACGCCAATGTTACGCCAATACATCATTTTTTACTTACATTTTAAAGTACTGAAGTAATTGCCTTTAAAAATGCTAAGTATTAAAAGTACATTTTCTTTCACCGCATTGTTGCGTTATATTGGCACAACACAATACCTCGCGCCTCTGACTAGCTTACAGAACCTCTAGAATTAGGAATTAGTAAAATGCTACAACCCAAGGTTTGCTTGTTTATTTTAGATTGTAATTCCACACACCCCCACACAGCGTGGTAGGCGTTCTGACACAAGCTGAGAGAGAAACTACTGTAAATGCAAATTAGCACGACAAAAAAGAACATGAAAAAAGGACATGAACATTAGCCTTGCATGAGGACATATACTTGTACCCACACACTCACACACACAAACCGACTAAACAGGCATTACATGTCCTGGCAGTCTTCTACACCAGTGTGTGTGTTTTGAGTTATGGAGGCTGTGCTTTTTGGTCTAGAGCAAAGTGCGCGTAAGAGTGTGCGGGAGTGAGTGCGCGTAAGAGTGTGTGTAGGAGAGTGTGTGCCTGAGTGAGTGTCCGCGTGAGAGTGTGCGTGCGAGAGAGTGCATGTTTGAGGGAGTATAGCACTACCAGGTATGTGTGTTGGCATGCAAAAAAAAGAAGAATAAAACCATTACGTTTCAGAAAAGGGGAAAAATCCTTTTTTCAGAATTAAAAGTAACGAGACCCTTGATGGAAATGTAGCGAAGAAAAAAGTACGATATTTGTCTTTCAAATGTAATTAAGTGAAAGTCATACGTTTCCAGAAAAATTCTACTCAAATGAAGTACAGATACTCAAAAATTCTACTTAAGTACAGTATTGAAGTAAATCTACTTCGTTACTGTCCACCACTGGTCAGCAGGCTGGATATGTCAGTTCCAACACCCAACGCCAACTCTCTCTCTACCAGCTGTGGGGCTTAGTTTACACATAGGGCTGCAGCCTGACAGCGTCCCTGCTCACCCCTCACGTCGTTCCCCCACAGTCCTGGGCTGGGCTGGCTTCCCTCCAGCCCGGAAGACGCGGGTGCGAACCCCTGGACGCCGTCCTGGTCCAGTGGTCCGGGTCCCTCACCGAGGAACCCCTCAGTGTCTGTGGCAGCCGTACCACCACCAGGGAGGCCTTCGGCTGGCAAGGTGCTTTTAGTCCCACAGTTTGGGCTTTGTGTCCCCAGCTCTCCTGAGCACCCTGCCGCAAGTCTCCCTGCTCACTCCTTGCTGCAGTCCGGCTCGTCCTGGCCCTCCTCGAGCCCTGCGCTGCAGTCCGTCCCAAGACCCTCTCCGCGGGCCTCGTCCTGGCTCTCCTTGAGCCCTGCGCCGCAGTCCGGCCCGAGACCCTCTCTGCGGGCCTCCTCCAGGCTCTCTCCAAGCCCATTCGAGTCTGTCTGCTCCAGTCCGTCGCTAGTGGGTCTCTCCCGAGCTCTATCCCCTCTAGCGGAACCTCCAACCCCTGAAACCCCACCCCCACACTCCCAGACCCCAGTACGCCCCCCCAAAAATGTATAGGCTTTCCCCCTCCGGAGGTGATGGTCCCCCATTACCAGCCTCCCCTGGCCTATTTGCCAAGCTAATAGCTGACCAACTAACCAGGCTAGTCCAGGTGCTACGTAGCCTGTAGGGGCTCCTGCACTAGTGCGAGACTTACATGACCCAGGTAGGGGAATGACCGGCTCCGCTAACTTGCCCTGGCCTTCATCTAAAGGGCCTAAGAGGTCCTGCTGTCCCCTACCATCTACTATCTCCTGTACTATGCTAGCCACTATGCTAACTGTGCTACCAGGTACTAGCCTGCTTGCTGGGGGGTTTATTTGAGGTGCTGGTGTGGGTGGCTGCTCCGGGAAGGGCAGCTGCTGTCGTTCGGGTCTGGGAGGAGGGTGACGAACTCAGGGTTTAACCCGCCGTGATTTACCCCATGGAAGGCAGGCAGCTATCCATGATGTGCTCTCTTTATTAAAGTGAAACATGAACAGGAACATAAAGTATGTGACGAAGGACCGATAACCACGGCCGACAAGAACAGAACTCAAATACATGAACAGAGACAGACAGAAACCAATCACAGAACGTAATCATTTAAACTAAACACAAGACGGCTGAAACCTAGATACAGAACAAACCATACATGAATATCAAAATAAACCCCCCCAAACTAAACCAAAACAGTGGCCCTTACCGGCCACTGGCCGAGCCATGACAATAACTTTTGTTTTGTTTAGACTTAGACTTAGAATTGTATAAACTTAGCCTTTCCATGGCTACACTAAAATGAGATAAGATAAAGATAAGATCAACTTTTATTAGTCCCAAAATTGGGAAATTTGTATCGACACGACAGAAAGTGGAAAATTAAAAACAATAGAATAGAAAATATACCAACAGTACAGTATGAAAAGGACACAATCTATAAATATAAATATGGGCATGCATATTGAGAAAATCAGGGTGTGTGTCACATGATGGAAAATGAGGGTGGAGGTAGCTCAGTGGGTAAGATACTTGCCTCCAGACCAAGAGGTCATGGGTTCGAATCCTGCCTTCAGCAAAACCACCACTGACCCTTAACCCCAAGTTGCTCCAGGGAGACTGTAGGTATGGAATGGAAGTCGCTTTGGATAAAAGCATCTGCTAAATGCTGTAAATGTAAATGGTCATTTGGCAGCCCATACTGCGTCCCTTTGTTTCAGCCACAGCCAGTTAGATAGACTCACCTGCCTTTACACTCATATGCTCTTAAATGTCATCCCGTTCTTAATCCATAGGGTTTCATATGACGTCGGCCCACACTTTTCAGCTTTAACTGCTTCAGGACTTCTGGGCAAGCTTTCCATAAGGTTTAGGAGTGTGTTTATGGAAATGTTTGACCATCTTCCAGAAGCACATTTGTGAGGTCAGACATGTAAGTACACTAAAATTTGGAATAAAATGTTTTTTATTCAATTTTGTAAGGGAAAGCTCAATTTAAAGATCTCCACCAGAATCAGAGAAGGCTGATTCACCTCTATTTTCATTACTGTTGTAATTAATTATTAATCATTACTTGATTACCAGTTAATTAATTAGGGTTTTATACCAAAGCAGGGCCTAAAGCAGATGCCAGCTTGAGCCTCTCGTCTGCAAGATTCACACAAGAATCCAATAACTGGCCTTTATACAGCTCTCTTTAAGTGCACAGTTAAGAGGAGTTTGGCTTTAGATAAGAGGGGGAATTCGCTGAAGTTAAATTTTAGTTTATGCTGTTTTAGTTTATGAAGGTAGGGAATGCAGTCGGGAAGTGATTTCTCCAGTGAACAAGAAAGTTGGGGTCACTGATCACAATTTCAAACACATTTATTAACAGAAAACAACATAAAACACACATTACACACAACACAACGAGGGACTAAGAAAGGCATGATTGATAAAGTTATGGTAAAATATTCTTCTATCTCTGACCAGCAAGTTTCATAAAAACACGAGAACAGCCCAATCTCACAAGAACAGTTCAACCACATGCCTGCCTTTGCGCCTAAGCTCATCAAAATGAATGGAGGAAGGGTTTGCTTATGCTTTTGATCTGGGAGAAGGAGCAGAGTGTCGGGCATCAGTCTTGGGGGCCGAAGGGATGGAGAGAAGGGTCAGACCTTGGTTCTGGAGGTTCGAGATCAGAGAAGATGGACAGAAGAGTCAGACCTTGGTTCTGGAGGTTCGAGGTCAGAGAAGATGGACAGAAGAGTCAGGCCTTTGTTCTGGAGTCTGCCGTGGAGTGGAGGTGCCGAAGACTAAGGGATTGGTCTCTCTTCCTGGTGCTCTCTCAGAGAACTGGTCACTGTCTGTCCTTTTTATGCTGGCTGGGGATGACCTCAGACCCCAACCTCTTTCCAGCCAATCAGAGACCCTGCGGCCCCTCTTTCCTCAGGTACCCGGGGGGGGTGGGTCACCTCCGTGGCTCCATTCTTTTTCTTTTGATAAGAAATTGTTTGGGCCTTTGGCATAAAAGTTCATTACTCCAAAACAGTTCATGGTGGAATATTAAACTTTGTAGCTTTGATTGGGCAAGAATTAGAGGAGCGCACAGATATCAGACATGCTATGGTTTACATGACCTTTCACAGATTATACTTAACTCATAAACTCATAAGTTTCAATTATAACAATACTTCTGAAAATCAAACCTTCCAATGCCTGAGTATATTGTTACAATGCCTTCACGTAATGCAAGCAATTCCCAACTTTACATGTTCAGAAATTCAGTTTCTCTAGTTACAAAACATGTGCCTTTGTGTGCATTCAGTGTGTGTGTGTGTGTGTGTGTGGTGGGGGGGGGGTCCGGGGGTGGCTGCCTGCTGGGTCACGCTGCTTCTCTAGGAATTTGATCTCTCAGCAGTGTATCTCCTAGCTGTGGACCTGTAAACTGGAGGGCAATTATCTTTTGACTATTTGGTGTCTGCAAGGGTCTTTGTGGGGGAGAGAGGTATCCCGAACAGAGATATTGTTTCTCTGCAAGATTCTTGGGGTCATTTGAGACTCCGCTCTAATTCATCCCAAAGGTGTTCTATCAGATTGAGGTCAGGATTCAAGTGCAGGCCAGTCAAGTTCTTCCACTCCAGACTCTCTCATCCATGTCTTTATAGACCTTGCTTTATGCTCTTGTTGGAACATCCCCTAAAATGTCCAAAGTCCGCTGAAGCATTCAGAGTCCTTTCAGAACTAAGGGTCCGAGCCCAGCCCCGGGAAAACCACCCACGCCGTAATTCCCCCTCCACCAAACTTCACACTCAGCACAATGAGGTCAGACAATCTGATTTTGTAAGTTTGTCCAATGACAAAGAACTGAAGAGTCTCAGAACAGAATCATTTTAGTGGGTGGTTTATTTTAACAGTGACAGAGAGCACATCAAAAGGAAACTGAAAAAATAACTTTAAATAAAAAATAGAAACTGATTTGCATGTCATTGAGGGAAATAAGTATTTGAGCCCTCGAACAAAACAATACTTTAGTGGCTAAACCCGTGTTTGCAGCACAGAGGACAAATGGTCCTTTAACTGATGACCAAGTTTGCACAGATTTTAGGAGGAGTTTTGGTCGACTCCTCTGCAGATCAGCTCTACAGCACTAAGGTTTCGAGGCTCAGTCTCTGTGCAGCTCTGAGCTTCAGCTCCTCCATAGGTTTTCTACTGGATGAAGGTCCGGAGACTAACTCGACCACTCCAGGACCTTAATGTGCTTCTTCTGGAGCTGCTCCTGATGCGGTGAAGTGCCCTCAGCAGAAAAACACCCCCAAAGCACAATGTCTCCACCTCCATGCTCGACAGTGGGGGTG
>JBBIGB010322858.1:0-10061 GCA_037577075.1 Alestopetersius hilgendorfi | reverse complement strand
TTACGCCCCCGACAACATAGCTCCTGGGATCATAAGAACACGCAAACCCCTCCACCACAATAAGGTGCCGGCTCCAGTTCTGTCCCTTATTTGGGTTTCGTAGAGATGGATGATATCCTATATGAGAAGTGCTCAAACATTATGACTCTGAAATACTGACCAGGTCCTTTTGGTTACAGGACAGTACTGAACACACTCAAATTAAGATGGAAACAGAACACAGACATGATATTTGATTCATCAAAAAAATGAGAAAGATTCCTGCTGATAGTCTGTCCACACTTCATTCTTAAAGGATCAAATAATGTTCCTAACCCCTCTGCAGACCAATGGATCATTACAGGACCTCCAGTCATCATTACCTGATGGCCTTTGTGTAAACACTTGTCTGATCACATTTCCTGCTAATACGCCTCATAAAATCTAAAATGAATCAGAGCAGGGTGTTAGAAATACATACCTGTGTCAGTGCTGAACTTGGAGTGTTCCGCAGCATTCTGTCACAACACCATGTGTTAAATGCCACTATTTTACTATAAAAAACAACTCAAAGTCAGATTTGTGCTTTAACTTTGGCAGTTCTCCAATATCACTAGGGTGGAAACTGCACATCAACACAAATCTATGAGATGCCTAAAGGCTTTGCTCACCATGATTTAGATTTTGGATGCACTGACAGGGTGAAGCATTATATGAACAGTGTGCCTTGCCTATGCATGTTCAAGATATGAAGGAAGTGTGAAAACATTTGCTCGATGCTGGCATGTTAAAGTCTGAATCTGAATCCCTGTATTCCTCCCCCAATGTGGTTGTGCAGTTATTAGGCTCATATATGTATTGACTATTGAAATGCCTATATACTCTTCTAAACCTGGCAGAGATGTTTTCAACACTAACAGGATACAAAAAGGTTCATTGTGCCTTATCTGGTTATCACCAGATTGAGACTGACTAAACTGACAAAGTCGAGTGTCACTTCAAATTTAACTGCATGCCACATGTCACCAGAGACTGAATGAACTTGTAAGAATTTGTAAAAGATAGAAAATTAAAGGAAGCTGTCTTGGATGACCTCATGTTTTCCTTCATGACTCTGCAGGAGCATGATAGCAGGTTATTGCAAGTGCTTATCTGTCTCAAGGAGTAAAGCTGTTGCTGGAAATGTCAACGTAAACAGCAATATCCTTTAGCATAATCTTGGACATGTAGTGGCTGAAAATGACATCGAGACAGGTCCAGAGAAGGTCCAAACTTTAAAGAGCTGGCCAATGACCAAAAACCTGAAAAAACCTGCGACCATTTCTAAGCTTTAAGGCCACTATCACTGATTTATTAAAGACTATGCAGCTATACTTAATGGCTGTCTACCACTCTGCAAAAGGTTTTGCAGATACAAGCAGCCATACATCCTGCACATGTATGCCAGTACTACTGGCCTTGGAGCAGCGTTATACTGAGAAGAGGAGGGTAAACCCTCACCAATTGGCCATAGGTTGCACCGTTTGAGGGCTGTCACAAAATGAGTCACATCATCCGATTAATTGGAGTTTCCCATCCCCAAAATGGCTTGTAACAGAGATGATCCAAAATTGTCTTTATGGAAATTACTTTACTTTTGTCACAGACCATAACTCTATAATGTATATACTCACATCTGCCAGGTTAGACGCCAATGCTTATATATGGCTTGCAGCTTTATAAGACTACTACACCAATATGTTAAACTCCAGTACTGTGCAGGCAAGTAAACACTGAACAATGACAGCATCTCCTAATGGCCCCATAGAGATACTTCTTATAATGTACAGTCTAAGAACAAACAAGAATGCATAGACTGTTTCACTCAACAGGGGCCCAAGAAATGATTAACTGAGGTGCTGTCAGAGCAATTAATGAAATTCCTCATTTTTGAGTTAAAATGAACAATAATGGTGGTATCGCTCTCACTGAGTCCCCTATAGCCTCTGCATGTTCAGTTCCAGAGAGTTCCAACTCTGTTGCAAAGGACCAATGGCTTACCAGTGATCATTCTTAAAGAGAAATAGAGCTGAGATGATTGCCCAGATGGAAAAACAAAAACAAAAAAAAACCTATGGGACTTTCAGAGTTCATTCTCCTGCTAAGGGAATGAAACCATCTGGAGCTAAATGCAACATGAAAAATAGATGGGCTTGTGATTAGGATACACACCAACAAGTTCTACTCACAGTACTGAGAATCAGTGCTGCAGATTTTACACAATGATACAGGCCATTTGAGTCCGGACAGATCTTTAGATCTTGTCAAAACTAAATCTTACCAGGAAAGGTTGCCTGCATATATATAAAGTTTGACCACTGTTCATGTAGAAAAATCTTCCTGAAAAAGTGCCCCTGATAACTATAAGATTTCCTGAAGCTTAAGCCTGAGAAAAGCAATACAAATGATGTCCTATTACTTACTGGCTAGGTTTGCGATTGCTGTTTTCATCAGAATTTGAGGACAGTTACTAAATACTTTCGGGATGATTCATCTTTAATGGCCTGGCTGAGGGGTTATGTAGTTTCCAAAGGCCTGATTTTAAATCCTGATTGATCAAGGATGTATGTGAAGTTGTTAGGCATGTTAGAAACACTGGAGAACAAACTGAATTTGAACTGGAGAGTTTGTAAAACTTTTACGTTCCTGTCGTTGTACACATAAAGTAACACGGTTCGCTTGTTAAGCGTTAATGTTCAGGACTAAACCTTGACTGCCTGATGGCCTAGTTTATGGATTCACAGTATGTACAAAATCTCAGATCCCACTTAGAGGAGAGCTACCAAATGGCTTCTTGAAAGTAAGTTACAGATAGAAACAAGACTAGATCTTAAAAAGTGACCTCCAGCCTTGAAATGGCAGACAGGGTCTTAGTAGGGAATGTATGACGATGTGGCAAGCACAAACTTGTACTCAAACATGTTGTAAGACCTCCCTGGCTATACTGTAAGACTGTAAGAGAGTGAAAGTGGCCCCTTTAGTCACGCATGAACACACCTGAGCACACTGTGTGAACAATGTGGAATTCTTTCTCTGCATTTAAGACATTCACCAAGTGAAGCAGGTGGCTGCTACCAATGAGGGGTGCACAGAGAGCAGTGTGTGGGGACAGTATCTTGCTCAAGGGTATCTCAGTTGTAACACTAACACTGCTGGAATTCAAACCCAGTTCCATCTCATTGCAGGGGCAACACCTAACCACTGGGTCACCAGTTGCCCCAGAAAAGCTTCAAACCTGCCTACAGACAACAAACGATTCAGGTGTCATTAAAACAGAGGTTATCAAAGTGATCTTATCAAAGTGATCAAAGTGATATGAATGTTTAGTACACTGGTTCCATTGGTAATTACAGTCAGAGCACCATTACATTCACTGCCATCCACGACTGTCTAAACATTGGGATAGAGGGAATGACTAAAAATGTTTTTTCTTTAAATCCTGACTGGAATCTTGGTCCGCCCCTTCGGTCAGTTGAAGCATCTCACCATAGTACCTGAAAGATACTAAGAGAAAGAGAAATGTGCGTCTTGCTGATTACTTACCACAGGGAAATCTACCTGACGGAGAAGAACCTAAAAATGCAAGCCTACCTGAAGCACATGGTGAACGTGTTAATCTCTCCTGACAATCAATGTCACATATCTGATGTGTCAGAAGGTAAAGAGAGACTTCCTAGACCAAACAGCATATCTAATTAGATGAGACAAATGTAAACACAGACACAACCAGCAAACTAACCGACAGTCAACATGACACTGCTCCAAACAAGGAAGCTGAAAGTTTGCTCAGATGACCACAAAGATCCTCAGACAATCCTCTAATCTGTATTAGCTAAATGCTGTAAATGTATAACACAAGCATTTCCAGTGGCTAGCTGTACTAATGTTTTAAATGAAAACTGATTCAGGTTCTGTTCAGCCTCCTCCTATGGTTACCACATAGTCTGACTATACAAGCAGCAGGGCATGGGTTCAAGAGGGGGGTTACAAGGGGTTGACAACATGTGTGTGTCTGTGCTGATCAGAACACAGGTGTAAATCTCCATAGACAGGCTAGATAGCTTAAACCAGTCAGGTGTGGGATGATACAGTAGGGTGAGAACTTTCTGCCAAATGGTAAAATTGTAACAGCTGGGGCACCTGGTGAGCAAGTGGTTAGGGTGTTGCCCCTACAAGGTTGTGGGTTCAAATCCCATCACTGAGGTTAAGCAAGGTACCGTCCCCACGCATTGCTCACCGTTGTGGCAGCCCCTGCTTCACTTGGCAAATGGGTTAAGTGCAGAGAAAGAAGTTCACACTGTGCTGTGTGCTGTGGTGGGGCCACTTTACCAAAAAAAAATCATTGTCACATCAGAAAAGTAACAGTCTGTACTTTGTTGAAAGTTTGTATGGTAGATGCTCTGTTCGTGTGTTTGAGTGACACAGAAGAACAAATACATATAACATTGTAAATTTCCATTGAAATTAAAGGAAGTAATGATGCCTTAAAAATCATAATGTATTTCGTTGCGCCTTACCCCAAATCTGTTAGTGAGAGTGATAACCTACAGTTTAGGACCAGATGAATTAGGGGACTCTTGGCTAAACACTTAGTATTGCAAAGCTTTATATTAATATGAGTAGGGGACACTGTCACTATACTGCTCTTTCTTGTCTCTCTCTCTCACTTCTTGCTCTTGTCTCTCGGGCTCTCTCTTATTCTCATTCTCTGTCTCTGTCTAAATCTGAATATGCTCTGGCTGAGTGGTTGCCCACTTGTTGTCTACGGACTGAAAATGATTTAAAACCACATCAGGTTTTATGCAACAGTTCCCCAAAATTTGCGAGTGTTGTTTCTTAAAGATGAATCTGATGCAGGCCTTGAGCCTCTGAGGCATCCTGGAAGAAACAACTTGATTGATAAAAATCTAGACAGCAGATAGCATCTGTTTCCAGACATTACTCAGTGGAAAGATAAGTCAAAAAATATTTTTCCCCATTTTGTTCATTCATGGTTTTCCATACTGTCAGATCTCTAACGACAGCGAACAAAATCTTCAAACTCGTTTTCGGTAGATCAGGAAAAGATTCCTTTTTTTTCCTTTGTCACAACTTTCCAAATTTTTTCTTCAAGTGGTAATTTTGAGGTGTTTGTTCAGCTGGAGTGGATCGCCCTTAAAAATAAAGGTTCCTAAATGGTTCATAACTTGGCAGTGCATTTTTTGGAAAAGAAACTTTTAATAAAACCTTTGCATAAAAGGTGCCACAAAGGGTTCTTTGAGTGAAGCCACCAAAATACATTTTGAAGAAGGCATTTGCTAGTTTGAGGAACTTATTGACCAAAAAAAGTTGTTCTTTCCTGAGGTCACTCACCTGAATTTTAAGGAATGTATATGAAGTAGTGGCATTTTCTATAAGACTACGGGTGAAATTATGTTTCACCAAGAAAAATAATTAATAAAACTTCATAACTATCACTTTTTTATTGGTGTGAAACAAAATATAAAATAAGGTTGCTCTCCTAATTTCAGCTCCTCAGTCACATTACAGTTGTATACAGCTCTGGTCAAAAAATGTGAAACAGCAGCACCACCAACTCCCAACAAATTTCATGCTTCCCTATTAATTTTAATGTAAATCTTCTGAGACCCGGTGGCTTGTGGATTTTTGAGGTTTCAGTGGACTCTAATGTTGAATAAGTCCCACCTGTGAAGCAAGCGACTGTCTACTGTGATAGGGTACTTCTCTACTTCAAAATGACTGACATAACTCTGTGGCCAATCACTGCATTTGTTTTCACTTCATTTTATTTTATGTACTGGGCACTGACCTTGAGTGTGATACGGAAGCTTCATACATAACAACACACATAACATTATTTACTAGTATTTATTAATAATATTTATTTTTATCTTACATCTACAAATGCACAGAAGGGCACTGGTAAAAGACCGGGAGGATAGAATTAATTTATATGGTGAAAAAGAGGTTAGATATGTTTTCTTGGAATTTAGAAATATTGTTAATTATGTACTGTTGAAATAATCATTACGTGTTTGTTAGATATGCACAATAAAATACATTTTATATTTTGTAGTGATTTAACACTAAATATGAGGAGATTGAGGGAAGATCAGGAGAGAGATGTGCGGCAGCAAAAGCAGGTGAAGTACTTAGGGCAAGAAAATCAAGCTGCCCTGGATGCACGGCGAGGTACCGAGTTTGATTTGTGGTGAATGCCAGGGATGAAGGGAGGTTTGTTTCACCAAAAACGTTGACCAGGAGCCGCCACTGGTATGAAGACTTTGGTCGAAAAAATTCAAGATGAGAGTACAAATAGTGCAGCTTGGGTGACATTCTAAACATGACGTTTCTAACTAAATCCTTGAAGCTACATGAACATAAATATTACCACTGAAAGAGTGCCAAGATTGTATAAGAAACACTACAAAATGTAATGAAAATATTTTTTGTTCTCTGGTGTTATGTATTACATGAGCAAAAAAAATACTGTTGTACATCAGGTGCGTTATGTCAGAGGGGGTAGTTTATCACTGTTACATCTGGGCCGCTTCCTCCACACCCGCAGAGGTCTTGGTTCCCGGATCGCTGGGAAGGGCCGTGTCTGTCATATCCCCTTGTCTCACATTTTTGTTTGTAGGTTTAGGTGGGTGTCAGGTGCCTGCCTTCTACTTCAGCTGTGCCCCCCATATTTGAATGCCTGGTTTAGTCCTCGTGCCCTGCTCATTAGTTAGGGTTTGTGTGTCAGGTGTCCCCCCTTGTGTATTAACCTGTGTTTAATAATGTGAACTGGTTTGCTCTTGCCATTGGTTTGTGTGCCTTGCTCTGTGTGTTCCATTTCTGCCCTGTAGGTCCAGCAGCCTAGCAAGCCGTCTCCATCGTGGAAAACCATCATGAATCCATCATGGCAAACTCCATCATTGTCCCTCGTCTCTAACCCTCATGCTGGTCCCTCGTGCTCTTGTGCAAACTCTCCGAGTTACTCCCAGCATTTGAAAGAAATGGCTCTGCAGCTTCAGCTCTCCAAACATTAATGCTGGCTTGTGCCTCCGGCTTCTTGCCATTGCTACGGATTAGAAGCTCCTGTAAGAGGTGCCAGCACAGGGTACTCCACATTAGCTGAGAATCTGCTTTCCTTCTCTCAGTCTGTCTCACTAGGAAACTTACATTCTAACTGAATTTGAAGACCTGAAGTAATTGATCAGTATTTTTGCCTTCTTCACAACATTTGTATTGGTTTCTCTCTACTCACTACCTCAAATCATTGAAGAGAAGAATGAGAGCAGTGTGTGAAATTGCAGACAGATAGAAAGAGCCAGAGGGAGAGAGAGAAATAGATAGCGAGCGATAGAGAGAGGACGGATAAGTGGCACTAGCTAGAGAAGATATCCTGCAGATGTTGTGTGTCTTCACCACTTCCATAATCATATATGAGCTCATGTTCCTCCAGTCTTCTACAATGGCTGCTGCATTTTTCTAAAGGACGCAAAATCAAATGGTTTGTGCTGCTAGTGCACAGATCCCAAAAATACACACTCGCAGTCAAAATCCTGACTTTACAGCACAGACCGTGACAAATCCCTGCGTGTCTGAGAAATATTAGCAGGAGGAAAAGGTCTGGTTTGGGTTTCCTGAGTTAAATTAATTCCAAAAGAGCCTGTGTTTGCACATTTCATTTGTCCAAAACATAAAGGCAAACACAGCTTCAGTAATTGGTGCTTAACCAAAAGAACCAAACAGAGTGGGAGTTATATAAGTGTTATATATTGGCTGTCTACTTCAGATGAACGCAAGGGAGACTGTTAGTTGTCAAGTGCCTGGCTACTGTGAGGACACACCAAACCATGTACCATTAGGAGTTGGCTAGCAGCTATTTGCCCATGTGTTTGTATTAGACATGTTACAAATTGCAGAGGGATTATAGAGGATCTGTCTATCGGCCTAAAGTTGGCCATGTGTTGTTTTATTCATTATCTTTGCACACAAACCCTTGGCAGGAAGACATTTCAAGCATGATGAGGATAGTCTTAAATCTATGTACAGACATCACACTTGTCACCTGCTCCACGCTAAAAGTTTCATTAGCGTGAAGCCATAGAAGAACCTTTAGAACTTTTTTGTGAAGGAGCCATGCGAGTGAAAAACATACTCTTAATGATGTAATGTGTACCCTTCAATATTACTAGATAATTTCTGTTACTTCAGTGGCTCCATACACTCTCCATATTCCCACTTTTCGACCTGCCATTATGAATTATAGTATATGTTTAACTATTTACAACTAGTTGGTGGTGGTGTCCGTTTACAAATGCTTGGTGAATGGCCAGGGCTGGACTATTGCCCGGGTATTTGCCTGGTGGGCCGATGGTAAATTTGGGCCGACCAGATAATTTCACTTGCAAAAGCATGTCTCTGTGTATTTCATTTTTAAGAACAACAGTCATGTGTTGTGCAGCTCTAACATTTAGATTGTGGCTAACAGTCTCCTTACCCCTGTCAGACTGTATAATATAGTGGTAACCGTGTTATCCAGTCTGAAACTGAAGAGGACAGATTTAAGCAGAAAGAATTCAAGATGTTGCTTATGTGCCTGAAACTGATGGAAAACAGATTTTATTCAGTTTGGATGCACAGATAGGAAACTATTCTCAGTTTGAAAGGGATGCTCTGATCCCAGGATGAGTGCAGAGTGTTTTTGCAACATTAGTGTCAGCAACCTTAGACTGTAGAAAGAAATAAATAGGTAGATAGATATCTTTATTATCATTGTATACACAGTTATACATCATTTATATGCACTTTCTGAGGAGCTCATTGAAATTTCACTGTATAAGAATTTACAGGATAAAGATATGTATATACATACATATGTGCCTACATACTATGGCATTAACACAAAAACTAAGGGAGATATAAGTGCATTTATTCACAATTTGTGTCTTTAAAATATATTTTGGGGATAAAAAGAAATGCAATTAATTCTTATTTTGCTCTAAACCATTTTTACCTCATTGCACATGCATTTATATATCTCTGAGCATTATTATATGATGAAGCATCAATACACACTTGTTTTTGGTATATATAACTTTGGCGGGGCGGACGGGGTGCGCTGTAAAGGCACCTATTACAGCTGTACTGCTATAGTAATTGAACTGATGCAAGGACCCATCAACCTTAAATCCTGTCGACATACGCCAGCTTGTGGCGGGGCGGTCTAGGTATATATTAAAGCCACTGATGAAATACACATCAGTGCGCTATTTTAGATTGTCTACCACCATAAAACTGCAATGACAACGCCACCTAGGGACTTTCACCCTAGGATATACTCTAGTTATTAAAAGGACACACAGGTTCGTCTACTGAGGAAGTGGAAGGAGCAAGAGACATATTTCCATTTATAAAAATGATATTTATTAAAACAATGTTCTCTAAAATATTAAAAGTCATATAAAGCATGGAGTGAACTGGGTCAATTTAAAAGCACACACAACTGCCACAGAGCTGGGCAGTGGGGCAGTGGCTCCCAAAAGAAAGCAAAACAAATCCCCACACACAAAAGTAATTATACATACACACACGTGAACCAAACCAAATGAAAGGGGAGACACCACCAACACAGGCCCAGCACTGCAAAACAAAAGGACAGAAACCAGAAATTACCACAACATAACAAAACCAATACATAAACAGTTGTGTTTGGACACAGTCACGTTCATTAAAAACACTAATGAAATAAAACCTAAAATAAAACAGAAGAACTCATCAGCGTTCCCCTCCACGGAAATCTTTAGTAAAAGGTGAAAGATTTGTACGTGAATGAAGAGAAACCAGAGCCTCCTTTAGAGAAACAGTGGGGAAGACAAACAGCAGCCGAGGCTTCTTAGCCGAGGCAAAACAGCGGGGAAGACAACAATGGAGACAAAAATGGAGACAAAACAACAACCGTGTCACGGGCTCACGAACTTGCTTCCAGGACCATAACGGTAATCTGGGGGACTGTTACGAGTGGCTCTACAGTGATACACTGCGAGCACCAG
>JBBIGB010322842.1:0-10062 GCA_037577075.1 Alestopetersius hilgendorfi | reverse complement strand
GTGTGTGTGTGTGTGTGTGTGTGTGTGTGTGTGTGTGTGTGTGTGTGTGTGTGTGTGTGTGTGTCTGTCTGTGTGTGACTGTGTCTGTGTGTATGTATGTGAGTTACTGGGGAAGAGATATCACCAAAATGCACTATGGGCTGAAGGCACCCTATCAGATGGAGTTCAATACTCTCGGCAGTGTCCTGCTGGGAACCCTGGGTCCTGGCCTTCATGTGGATGTTACTTTGACACATACCACCTACCTAACATGGTACAGGTAAAATAAACACTTTCATGGCATGGACATTCCCAAACAGCAATGGTCTCTATGATCAGGACATTGTGCCCTGGCACTCTGCAAAAAATAAAAAGATGAATACCTGAGAACACAAAAAAGAGTTTACCTGGCATCTAAATTCTCCTAGATTTCAATTTGGTCAAACAACTTACAGAAATGAAATCATCTACTGGTAGTGTTTTGGTCTTGTGAGAGGTCTTGTGAGAGGTCTTGTGGATCCATGCCTTGGTGGAACAGGGTATGTTTTGCATGAGGGGGACCCACACAACATTAGAGAGCAGGTTTTAATGTCATGGCAAATATGTGTATTTCAGATGAATGTTAAGAAGTAAAGCAAAACTAGCATGACCAAATTAACCTCTTCCTCATGCAACACTTTCCAAAAGAATATATTTTCCTCTTCCCGTATACAGTTTTACTGTGATAGACTAGCAACCAGGGTGTTTCCCTACCTTTTTCCCTGTGACTACTGGGATAGGTTCCAGCAAGTTAAGGAAAGGTTTGGCTACCCTTATTTTCATGTGCTTTTGCCACACCTCTGGCATTTGTTTTATTTTACACTCATGAGCTTCGTCCCTATTTAGTATGTCTCTTGCTCCAGCATACTTGTTTAAAGGAGCAATCGACAATAATAATATAGTTTCAGAAATGCTAATAAGTGTATAATATGCTTGTTTAAAAAGCAGCATCATATAGAATGGAAGATATATTTACATTGGCTGATTCCAGCCAGTCATTTTCTACTTTCCAAAGCCACATCAGTCTGACCCTATCTTGGTCTGTTCACAAAATACTTGGTGGAAATGGAAAGGCGTTTCCACACTGGAGAGAGCCTGGTAAACAAAGAGCCCACCAAAATAACGCTATCAGTGAAATAATTAAGCAATAGCATAGTACCCTCAAGCGTACCCCATCATGAAAGTCCTTTGTAATGCTAGCAAACAACAAATAGATTTCAGGGTATGTTTTGTTCATGGGTGGGAATTGGAAGCAAATTCAAAGAGTTAAAATAGTGTTATTGTAGTTCACCTATACTTGACTACTATAGTTTGAGTATCTTGAATCTTGATCAAGACACATTTTACACAGCTGCAAGGTTAAATAATGGTTCCTAATTAAGATGTATGTTCCTCGAAGGAATGCTTAATTGGCACAGAACTATTGTATTATGTGGTAGTTATATAAACTTCAACTTTGCACATTTACAAAAATGACTCTTTAAAGAAATATCCATTTAAAGGTTTTTTAGGTAAGTGAAAAAATACAGTGAACTTGAAAATATTTCTTCTATGGCATTACTTCAATGAGCCAATGTAAGCATCTTTAATTTGAGGTAGGAAAATGTCTGATAGAACAGGACAATTGCCAAAGTCTGCAGTTTCTGGAGTATGGATTTCTGCTATTGGACAACAAAACCATTAAAAATGTTCAAATTGCATGTTGAGGTCTACAGAATAATAAACAGATTTTCACCATTGACTTTCATGATCATTATTCACCGTTGTAGTTCCTATCTCAGTGGTTTCTTAAGAATGGCTTGTGGAATAGACTCATGCAGTGGACAAATCTGTCCATATTTGTTTGTTTGTGTCAATTACACATTAGCTGTATTACAAGGTATTCTGGGAGATTGATGGACAAACCCAAAGACAACATTTGAAAAACATTCAGGCCATCACCACGGTTACCCGATCTTCTTGCAGAGAAGAGGGGTGCCTCACTGGCTGCCTGCCAGGGGTCACAGTGAGGTCAAGACAGTGTGATGGATGGACCTCTCTCTAGTTGATCCTTTTCCTCTCTCTTACTTCCTTGCTATCTGCTCACTTCTCTTTTGGTTTCTCTCTCTGTTCTCTCTTTTAACCTCATTCAAATGATGGATTTCTTTCAAATGTAATTTATGTATGATAATTCCTACACACTTTAAAGAAAAACATGTTTAATCTAATAACAGCATGCAACCTGGCTCTGTCTTAAAATTCTTAGAATAGTAATACATTGAACCTCTAATAGTAACTTAATAAAACAGGTATGTATTTATAGAAAATAATATTTATTACATATTTTCTTCTGTCAAAAAGTTGTTTGCTTGTTAATGTAAAAATGCCAACTCCTTGTTTACAGTTCATAGCGTAAAGCTCAAACAAAAAATACTTCCATTCTTTCCACAATATATGTTATATGTTGATAAAGCCATTCCATTTTGCTTGCTTAAAAAGACAACGATCAAATTTCCCAGTGAATGAATTTGTCATAAACATGACAAATGTATTCACCTGCTATTATTTATTAATGTAAGACAAAGTATACTGTCTGTCTGCTGGCTAAACTGAAACACATTCATAATTGAACTATAAATGAACAACTCTAACTACAAATTTCAAATGCTGTTTAAGAACCCTGATTTTGTTCCAACTAAATGTGCATTTTTAATAGCTATGTTTTAGAAAGACAGCTCTGTTTTAACCAGCATTTGGTGCACTTGGATTTCTTTGTAGTGAGCTGCACAACCAAAGCATTCCAATTAATTTCTTGAAGGGTAATTCCATGTAAAGAAAAAGAGTTAATATTTTTTGTGTCAAATCAAAGGTATGCTTCAGGCAAACAAGGTAGTGTAAGTTTTACTATATTATTTCACATATAAGATTACTTGTCTACCTTTAGCTGCCTGTTCCTCAGTTTTATGCATCTCTTTACTGAATTAATTATTAAGTGTATGCAGAATTTGTGACTCAAAGCGAACTGAAAAATTCTAGATAATACGTTTAGCAGAAGATCAGTGTTAGTGCATGGGCTGTTTCAAAATTACAACACTGGTTTTCATGTTTTTGTTTCTTCTAATTAAATGAGTCTCCAACAAATAACCTGTCTGTAAAACCTAAACATATCTCAAATTCTAACCTAATTAGTCAAATCAGGTGCTTATTCCTAGCTAATAAATTAATCAAACCTGAAATAATACACTTTATCTCAAATTCTAGATACACAGATCCATCAATGTGGAAGCAGCCCTCTTCTTAAGGTATGTCTATTACAGAGGAATTGGGAATCTGAAGGAATCAGAGTCACAGAATGAAGTATTGTAAATGATGCAGGACATTCATATACATTTACTAAATGGCTCTCCAGTGCACTAGCTGGATAACATTGTGGGTCAAGTCTCTATATACCCACTATAACCCTTTTCAAACCCTTTTCAAACTGGTCAATTTCATGTCATTTAAAAACGGAAAGCCTTATAAACACGATTCTGATTCTGATTCTGATTCTGATTCTGATTCTGATGTGCTGGGCCCTACATGCTTTTAGCTAGCAAACCGCTACTAATTACTTGTTTGAAAGGGCCTCATTTATGTGTGCTGGACAAATAATTAGTTTCTCCTAGATGCTCGGTCAGATTGAGGAGAATTTGTCAGGTTAAACATTTCGAAATCTTTGTCATTTTCCTCAAACCACTCTTGAACGATTTTTTTGCAGTGTGACAAGGTACATTATTCTACAATGAAAGGATGCACTAGGTCTGCAACAGTGTTAAGTAAGTGGTATATGTCAAATTTACATCCACATGAGCGCTAGGTCGCAAGGTTTTCCGGCAGAATATTGTGTAGAGCCACACACTACCTCTACCATCCACCATCTCATCCACAAGTAAAATAAAATATGATTCAACAGACAAGATCAGCTACTTACATTGCTCCAAGGTCCAATTCTGATGTTCACATACCCATTTTAGGCACTTTCAGTGGTGTACAGGGATATCATCATGGGCACTCTGACTGTTCTGCAGCCCCATACACAGCAAGCATTTCTGCACTGTGGGTTCTGGAATCTTTATGTCATAGAATTAACTTTTTCATCAGTTTGTGCAGTAGTTCTTCATGTGGCAGGCTAGCCTTCACTCCCCATACACATCACTGAGCCCTGAACGCCCATGACCTTCTAATGGGATCACTGATTGTACTTCCTCAGATTGCTTTGACCACTGCATCTTATTTTGGATATTTTAAGTCATTTTTACAATTTGAGCCATTACAAGTCCCCCAGATCCTTATGCTTGCATCAACTTTATGAACTGAATGTTCGCTTGCTGCTTAATAGGGGCAGCTGGTTGGTGTAGTGGTTAGGACTTGGTGAATGGGTTAAATGCAGAGAAAAAATTTCACAGTGTGTTGCTTGTATCTTTTCTTCTTCTAATATATGCCACACCTTGACAGGCACCATTTTCATATGATAATCAATGTTATTCACTACACTTGTCAGTGTTGTAGCTAGTTGGTTCGAATATCACAATGAATTTTTGATAGCATTTAATACTTTTTTTAATTGTCAATAATCAAGTGACAGAAATTAATTTAAATCTATTGTTTAAACAAACACCTTTGCGTTTAATTACACAGAAAAATAATAATGAATTAGCAAATTTAAGAAGCTTAAAGAATTTATAAATTGTTACTAAATTGTTACAATTACTCACGAACTCTAAATTTATATCATTTGCTATTTCTGACCTATATATTTTATAAGAACATATTTCAGTGGATTTTTCAACTCTGAAGAAATACATGTTTATTTATAAGTAGCAATTATTATATGCTTTAATGTTACTGGAATAGACACCGTTTGAGCGCTCACCATTTAACTTTTAACTTTCCCTGTACGTATGCCCGATCTCATATTGTTTCTAGTTTTATGGACGTTTTGCATCATTTATATGTTCTTTAAGTTATTTAAACAATTATAATTACACTAGTTGTTTGTTTCTTTTATCTGTGTTCTTGTTTATAATCAGCAGATAGAATAGTTTCTGTTTCTTTTTCAAGACCACGATTCTCAAGACTCAAGCATCGTTCAAAGGAAATCTCATTTATTTAAGGACGCAGCTTTGGACTCGCAGGCAGAAAAGTAGTATCATCTCAGAAATGCGATGTTTACTTTGAGTTTGGACAGAAAACTGCAGCTGCTGCGACAGAACACCCCATGGCGCATTGACCGCGTAATGACCTGGATTGTTTTTTTAGTGTCTGCTCTGTTTATTATGCAGTTATACCTTACCTAGCTTCCTGGATTAGGAATTCTGGAATAGTGTACACACGCATTGCTTTCCATAAGTGAGCAAATGTTAATTTCATGAATCAATCCGTTAAAAAAGCACCTACTCCGCTATATTTTAGCTCGCTGTTACAACAACAAAAGTAATATTAATGAAATCACCACCACTAACAACAACATCCACAATAATAATAATAATAATAATAATAATAATAATAATAATAATAATAATAATAATAATAATACATATAAATTTATACATTTGAATTCTATGTGTTTATTTTCTTTGTCGCAAATGCAGTAGCTATTTGGGAAAGAAACTGAAGCGCTGTTTCAATAATAATAATAATAATAATAATAATAATAATAATAATAATAATAATAATAATAATCTTCATCATCATCATCATCATCATCATCATCATCATCATCATCATCGTCGCCATTGTTTTAGTAATTTAGCAATGTATTTTCTTTGTGGTCATCTCCGTACCCTAATACAACTGAAGGGGGCTCATCCCTCAGTTTTCCATTCAGACGGGGCAGGATATTATCACTAAGACCGCCTTTTTTCGAGTCTTCAATTCGAGTCTTGCATTAAAACAGTTCAGATTTTAATGACCTAATGTATTATACCAGCCTGTGTATCTCATTGCTAGTTGTATCAGGAATCAGAAAATCGCATCGATGTTTTCAGAGTCATGTACTGATCAAGTCCAGTGATTAAAATCGTGAGAATGTGAGTTTAAACTCCCAGTTTAAATCCCCAGCAGTGCGAGGAATAAAATTTCTGGTTCGACCCAGGACTTTTAAATATCTTCCTTTCTCTCCTTCACCCGATCTGCCCTTTTCCACCAAATAAAACATGTGTATGTCGGGAATACCTGACTTTTTGTTACTTTTAATTAAGCTTAAAAACGAATCTAGACATTAGGGCTTATTTTCCGTTCACCTGCGCTAATTCCATCAACAAGCTCTAGGAACAATGTTCTAAAAAATACGAGATATGACTTAAGTTGTATTAGTATTATGCTGCCAATTCATTTCAAGCGGAGCATTCAGTAAAAAGTTTAAGTTTAGACTATACATTTAATCTGATTACATTTTTAATTGGTTGAATTAAAAGGGGGAAAAGAATAAATTGTTCAGTGGGAAAAATCGCTCTCAGAAATGTATTATTTCTTATTTAAAATGTGTTCATGTATTGCAGTTAAACTTACCTCTAAGTTTTGTGTTATAGGATTTGAATTCAATCCACAAGCAACTGGAAAATCGAAAAATTACACTTACAAACGCGCAGGGCACTCCCAAGACATTCCGGCTCCACGCAGAGACACACACTGCCCTCAGACGCAGGTGTATTCAAGGTAAGGGTGAATCATCAATCAAGACCGTATTTCACCCTCTGTACGCCTTTATGGTGTGCATGGCGCGCTCTGTGCACACGAGGAATTGGAGCATTTTAAAAGAAGATGAAACTCTGAAACTCTGATTAACTCTGAACAAGGTTCACAGATATTTACCAGTCTATGTGTGTGTTTATAAGGAAAATGAGTGGCCTCCGTGGAGAAGTGAATCCCTTGGACTAGTTGGCCTTAAGTGATACTTTAGTCTTGTTGTATTGTCTAGGCTCCAAAAGCTTTTATGTCTTCCAGAATTTCCAACACAGTTCTTTCGGTTCCGGTCTTTTTATGCGATCTGCAAAATAGACTATCACCAAAAGCTAGGTGGCTCCTAAAAAACCTAATCGGTTCATGTTCATAAAAAATAAATTGAGTGGCAGCTCTATTTTATTGAGGGGGTTATCGAGATATACTATGTTTATACTCGTACAAACTAAAGTTTTCTTCAAAAAGAGCTGCTATTGCCACATCAAGCCACGCTGTGCTGGTATAAAAAACTTACTTTTCTTTGTTAGATTACAATTTTTATTCAAAGTCAAGTCAAAGTCAAAGTCAACTTTATTGTCACCTCTGCTATATACTGTACAGATACATAGAGAGACGAGACGACGTGGCTAAAAAAAAAAAAATTAACCCGGAAATGCAATACGTGATAAACACCGAGACCTAGATTATCATATGTATGATGAAATCGTGATGTCGTGGAGTCTACTTCGTGAAGTCTACTTTCTTAAAAAATAAAGGTTCAAATTGTTTTTTGCTTGTGCATAGCTGTAAGCATGTTCTAGGAAAAAACATAGGGCGCTTGAATTATGTGGAGATTCTTTCAACTTTAAAGGGATTCTTAATTACAAAAAATAGATTTTTAATAAGATTTTGAAGTTATTTAACGAAGCCAACGACATTTAAAAGTATCTGTCTGAGAAAACCTTTGTTGGTCTGCTATTTACATTTAAAGCTGTTAAACCCAGGTTTTATTGATAGCGCAACAAGACAGTGAACTTCTCCCGTGGAGCACAAAGTGTGAAGTTGAACTGAGGTGAGAACACAAGCAGGAGGTCAGGTTCTTAGTTCCGGCTGAAAATTATTTGTCTCCCTGTCCTGCCTGAAAGAATTACATGCCACTTTCATTGCAAAATGAGAGATACTTTGATCGACGTCGTGTCTTTCTCCTTTCTGTATAAACCGACAGCTCAATAAAGGTTTTCGTTGCGAATGACAGCAACTGTGTTGCCACATATTTCTCTCTCTCTTTCTTTCTCCCTCTCTCTCTCTCCCTCTTTCTCTCTCTCCGCTGCTCTGTCCCTTGTGCACGGATTACCCGCCACATGCCAATAGCGTTTTCTCCTGAGGGACTAGAGCGCGCGCAGACGCATACATCCACTAGAGTTAGGGAGTGCGTTCCCAGCGGTGATGAGAGTATTGACAAGCAAATCGATGCGCTAAAGAACCCTTTAAAGGTCCTGCCAAACGTGGATGCATCATTATATCATTGCATAAAAATCATATTTAGGAACTTGGATGGCCTTACTAAAGTGTATATATATATATGTGTGTATATGTGTTGCTTAATATATGCCTAGGCAACTTTAGAAAATGTTCTGTAGAAGTTAAGATGCCGAATCTCATGATGCTATTTCGATTATTATACGAGTAGAGCAGGCGTCATCTGACCGACCAGCACAGTGTGCTGCTCGAACACCGACACTAAACCTGGTAATTAAGTCATGACTTAAATCAAGTATGTTTGGGTAAGGGATAAAGTGCGCTGGTTGAAGGCCCCACAGGCCATCACTGAATATCCATGGTACAGACAATTGTCACAGATGATAATTAAACTGACATTTTGATATAAATAATATATATTAGCATTTAGCGAGAAAACATGTTTATTTCACAGATATTGACCCGTATTTCTTATAAGAGATCTACACTTTAGCCATTGTTCGTATCTGACAAAAACAGGATTCACCTATTGTTTTTAAACTCTATAAAATGTTGTCACAAAATATTTCGGAGCATTCGGACTCAAACTTCTTTACTCGATAGTATAATTAGCTACCATTTACAATTAAACTTTACCGTGCAACAGCCCTAAATGTGTTAGAATTCATTTGAGACCAAAACTTATCCCGGAAATCTAGTAAAACAAAGCTATCGAAATATTCCCTGTGGACACTCCTGACTAGGTCTAGGTAAGTTTCTCTAGAATGGAGCTGTTCACATCACACCACTCTGAATGATTTTGTTCACGTTTAAGGCTTTTATTATGCAGGGACTTTTAAAATTCTGTGGAGCTCTCCTTCACGCTGGCTACAAGTGTTATGCATCATGCGGAGGTAACACACGATACACTAAACCAACCAATCATGACACCATGCCAGGCCGATTTAACGAGGTAGCCCGTCTATTTTAGGATTACGTTATCAAGCAAGACAAGTCTATAATCATAGTCTCTTTTTCACTCGACTATAACATATTCTCTGTTGCACTTCCACCCTTTCATCCTTTAGTAGACTACAGGAGGTAGGCATTATAACAGTAGTGTGAGCTGTAAGTCCATCCCAGCTAAGGCAATTGCTTTAAGAGCAATTTGGTGCATGAAAATGCACTAGCTACGTACAAGTTAATACAAATGATGGCATTGGGATTCCACATATTTTTAACTCATTTCACAGTAACACAGTAGAGCAGATAGTCAAAGTGAAAAACAGTGCATTGTTGTGACTCACACAGGTGGACATCCAGTTACATACATTCACCCCCTCTACCAGCTACACGTGGCCAGAATCGTAGTGCTGTTTTCATTGTCCGATCAGACAAGGCCTTTTAGCTCGAGGAGTACTGGTCAGTCGACGAAGACGCGGGAGATGGCGTTGATGGTGCGGAAAGCGACTTTTCGGAGGCATCTTCAGCCTTTTCTGGACCGTCCCCCGGTTCAGATGCAGTTTTCGGCAGCAGACCCTCTTTTTCGCGCTTTTTCTGCTTCATGCGTCGATTCTGAAACCAAATCTTTACCTGAGTCTCGTTCAGCTGGAGCGCAGCAGCTATCTCCACACGCCTAGCGCGCGTTAAGTATTTGTTAAAGTGAAACTCTTTCTCGAGCTCAGTCAACTGTTTTGTGGTAAAGTTGGTGCGAGCAGTGTTGGGCTGGCCGCCAAAACCATACTCTCCTACTTTACCTGAGGGAGGAAGAGTGAAAAGTAATTCAGCGTTTCCCCACACTCCAAGCATGTATGGCTAACACCACACACAAACACTCTCACACACACACACACACACACACACACACACACACACACACACACACACACACACACACACACACACACA
>JBBIGB010322804.1:0-10063 GCA_037577075.1 Alestopetersius hilgendorfi | reverse complement strand
ACCGTCCCCACACACTGCTCCACGGGCGCTGTGTTTGTAGCTGCCCCCTGCTTCACTTGGTGAATGGGTTAAATGCATAGGAAGTATTTTGTGCTGTTCACACTGTGTGCTGTGGCATGTTCATGTATGACTGAATTGCCGCTGGAATGTGTTTTACTGTTTCCTCATTTATTGTATACACTTAAAGAAGGCTAGTGTGCATGTTTGACCTCTGATCAAAGGGAAATTAACTGTTTAATCAAAATAGAGATTTAAGATTACTTTTAAATGTTATTTTATCATTTTAAAAACAAGGCTCAAATGAATCAGAAACAAACAATAAAACATTACTTGTGTTTCACATGCAGATGCACGACGCCGATGTAAGAGACACAATTTCACAATGATTAAAAACATTTTTATTAAAAAAAGAGAAAAAAAAATCAACATATGAACTTCCAAAAAGAGTAAAACCAAGAGAGATTTTCTTTCAACAAATAAAAAACAAGAGTAACAGAAAAAAAAAATCAGCAACTGTGGCACAGGAAGACAAACTGACCGGCTAGCGACACCGGGTGACGTCTGAGCAAAACCAATAACATCAAAACTTCTGCCAACTGTACAAAATGAGTTATTTCTTAAATAAGGAACATTTTAAAAAGCAGTTCAAGAGACAAATCCAGGTATTCGTTCAACAGCTGTGGCGCTGGACTGCCTGACCGGTCAAACCTGGCGAATTTGGAGTTTCTGGACGGCTAACGAGGCGAGCGAGGCGAGGCGAGGCAAGGGAAAGTCCTGTTCGTCTCCCAACCCAATACAACTAAGCTGAAGAGACTCGAGTTTTACGCTATGAAAATATATTGATTCGAGATTTCACAGAAATTGCATATTTTTGTATACATAAACAAAACATCATGTTAGAGTTGCATATTAATACTAACATGTTACGGTTATTACTATTGCTTTAGCTACTTTTAATATGGAAATGACTCCTATGATTAAAACCAATCTGGTCACACTTCACTGCAGGGCAACATTCGTAAGAGACATAATGTTGACATAAGCCTTTCTGTACAACTGACATTAAACTACATAAAACATTTATAAAGGTTTATTGCAGCGAAAAGCCGCCATTAAGGCTGATTTATTCTATTTTGATTTACCTAGGCCTTTAATGGCAAGTGACATAAAGCTATGTAAACATTTATTAAAGCTTATTACAACAAACGACAGCTGTCATAAAGGCTCTATTTGTCCTTTTGATATTCACAAGAGATTTACAACGAATACATAAACCTTCATAAGTGTGATTTGTCTATGTTAATATACATACCGGTAATTCTTTCATGACAGTTGACATAAAACTACATAAACATTTATAAAGGCTCATTACAACAAACAGTCATCCTTAAGTTGGAATTTGTCTATTTTGATTTACATAGGCCTTTAATGACAGGTGTCATAAAGCTACATCAAGATTTATAAAAGCTTATTACAACAAACGACAGCTGTCTTAAAGGCTCTATTTGTCCTTTTGATATTCACAAGGCATTTACGACAGCTTACATAAAAATTTATAAAGGTTTATTCAAAAAGCATACGATAACGGCTTCTATTTTGATATATGCTCATTTTTAAGGACAACTGGCAATATACATAAGCACTTAAAAAGGCTTATTACAACAAGTGCCAGCTGTCATAATGGCTACATTTGTCCTTTTGATATTCACAAAGGATTTAGATCAACGAATATAAACCTATATAAACGTTCATAAAGGCTTTTTCAAACAAAAAAAAAAGGCTGTTTAATTTGAAACACAAAAGCCTTTCATGGCAGTGGACATAAAACTATATGCGCATTTATAATGGCTTATAACAAATGGCAGCTGTCATTAAGACTGCGGTGGTCTATTTTGACAATGGACATAAAATTATATTCATGTTCATAAGGACTTATTCCAACAACAGCTGTCATTATGGTTGAATTTGTCTATTTTACCACAGATAAGCCTTTCATGACAACTGATATATAAACAATTATAAAGGTTTATTACAAGTCTCAGCTGTCATAAATGCTGTATTTGTCTATTTTGATATACATAAGCCTTACATAACAACTGACATAAAACTACTTTAGCGTTTATAACGCTTATTCCAAAATACATAAGCTGTTATAAATACTACATTGGTCTATTTTGCTATACATTAACCTTTAATGACAACTGACATAAACCTACATAAGCACTTGTAAAATCTTATTCCAACAAGTGTCAGCAGTCATAAAGGCTTTATTCCAAAAAGCATAATGTATCAAAGGTGGAATTTTTCTACTTTTAATATACATAAACCGCCAATGACAACTGAGATAACGCAAAATAAGCGGCCAGTGTTTGTTACAATTGACATTTGCTGAATCAACCCTTTATAAATGTGTATGTAAGTTTATGAGAGGTTTATGTAGGTGTTATGTAGCCTCAGGAATTCCAGCCTATAGTAAAGCATTCCTCAGATCTCTAGACCACGACGTCATCTACTTTACAGGGCGAGTAACTTAAGGCATGTCATATTTTACACACGCGTGTCTATGTACAGTTATACCTCGCTAATGTCATCAACCAACCAACGAAAAAGTTTGGACTATAAAGATATACAGGTTAAATTCTTGAGGCATAAATCTTGACCCTTCTTGACCCTTGGAGGCACATTTTTAAACTCTGAATTCTGCAGGTTTGAATCAGGTGTTTAGCATGGCTTTCATCTGATGAACTGCTTGAACATCCCATTATAGCAGCCAAACGTTTTGAAACTATGAAATAAGCTGTACAAGGCAACAACCAGGAGAATAAAAAAATTCCTCCCTACAAATGAGCAAACTGATGTTTCAGGACAAGGAGGAATTTTCAGTGAAACCACTCATTTTAGAGTCGGAACTGTTCACAGTGGAGGTGAATGGAACCAGACGTCTGCCTCTAAAAGCTCCTCACAGAAAGATCTTCCATCAAATGGTTCTGGTTGCGCCGTCTGACCCCTGAGACGTTGTTCTACCAGAGTTCTGAGAAGATTTTGGTCCTAAAACTAAACAGCTGGATTTGTGTTGGAGACGTCTGGTTCCATTCACTTCCACTGGAACGAAACCAGAACCTCTACAGTGAACTGTTTCACAATAAACACACTGTGTTTATACACATACCATTTTGGAGGAATTTTGAAAAAAAGTGTTGACATTTTCCTGACAGATTCAGATTCAGTAAAACAATTCATATTTGGAATCTAATTGACGTATTTCAGAAAATGGCATGTTTATGTTTGGGTGGACAGGGAAGAGGCTGGTGATGATGCTAATCATAAACAGATTAGACACTAGATGAAATAAAGCCTTGTTTTGCCTCTTCCTACTGTGCGAATACAACCTACACCCTACAAATCTCATCATTTTAAATAATCACAATCTCAGATTTACATATTTCAATATCTCAGCTGACAGTGGAAAAATAAATAACAAATAAGAAGAAAAATGATTAAAATATGACTTAAAAAAACAACACTGTGATGTAACAACTTGTCATTTCATAGTTTCAAAACTATATATTTCAGGGTTTTGGATCTGTAGTGACGACAGTTTTTTTGTGATAAAAACCCATATTCTTTCCTTCATGGGGTGAACTGCATGTTTTTAACCTGTGAAATAATCTTAGTATAGTCTGTACACGCAATATAAACAATGACATCACACCCATGAAGAAACACAGAAGAGAAGAAAAGTTCTGAGAAAAAGAAAAATCAGAACCACTGATCAGGACCCAGTTTCCTAAAAAAAAAAAGCATCAAGGTCAACCTTTAACCCAAAGCGTTACAAGTACAAACTCATTTCACAATGATCTCCAAGGAGCTACTGGACAACCAGGCTCCAAACACCGAAAAGGAGTTAAAGGGGAATTCCACCCACATCTTTTTTACAATTCACAGTGGAGGTGAATGGAACCAGACGTCTGCCTCTAGAAGCTCCTCGCAGAAAGTTCTGAGAAGATTTTGGTCCTAAAACTAAACCCATTAATGGTGGAGGGATACATGCAGGGCATTGTGAGGTAAAATAGTCTCCAAAGAAAAGTGATTCAGGTTCAGATTCACTATTTTACATCATCAACATCCATATAAACACTCAGAGACACGTGGAGCTCCACTGGGGGGTGATAGAGAATAAAATGGCTGGATTTGTGTTGGAAACGTCTGGTTCCATTCACCTCCACTGGAAAGAAATCAAGTCTCTACAGTGAATCAATTCACACTGTTTGTTTACATCAGTGAAGCACTCACTGAAAATTCATGTCCTGCTCTCGATGTGCCTGAATCGACATACTGCTTCATAGCAGATGGCTTTATCATCTTTGGTAAAAGATTCTAATATAATGTTTGTGGTAGAGAGAAAGTGTGATAAAGATGCCAAATATGGTTCTTTGGAGCAATGTGGTAGAAAACCTCCCTTAAGAACTTCAATGGATGGTTCTTTAAACCAAGGACCACATAACGGTTCTTTCCTAATTCATTTTTAAGAGTGTAATTCTCTAAAAACCACCAATTCGAGTGTTATTTTCATTCTACCAAGTTCTACCATGATCTTCGTTCTTATAAACGAAAGGCTTGCTGTTGTTGTTAGACAAGCGCTGTCGATTACTTTTTGCTGAAAAAACGAGCTTAAATGAGTTAGCCCTTATGCTACTTCAAAGACATTGCTGCTAAATCTGTTGTGTTTAAAGCCACAAATAGATTTCACACAAAACTCCAAGCTGCTAAGAAACGGGTTAACATCCAAAAATTTGTCTGAGAACTCGAATTTTCAAACTCTCCAGCAAGGTGGCGCTACAGCACAGCCTCATTAAATAATCATTGATCAAAATGTTATTAGTTAATACTCGCAAGCTCCAAATTTATGAGCAATACATCTTAAAAAAAACGAACAGGTGACAAAAACGTTCTTTGAAGCAACGCCACAGAAGAACCACCTTTCAATGGACGGAACCATTTTTTGTGAGAAGAATTGGTTAAGCACCTTTGTATCAAGTTCTTCACACTCAAATTTAAACGTGGTTCTTTAAGGAACCAAAGGAGGTTCTTCTATGGCATTGCTTGAAGAACCTTTTTGCTTCAAAACGGTTCGGGTAAAGCAGAATGTGCTTCTTGACCCCGCTCCCGACGCTCTAATTTGTCCTATGTCCTCTTTGCATCATAATTGGATTCCTTTCTAAATAGAAATTTGATAGAATGTTAAAAAAAGGTGCTACAAACAAATGAAGACACAGAAGAACCATTTTACTTCTCTAGAGAAACACTGTTCTGAGATGTGTGAGTGGAAAACCTTTTGAGGAGGTATGCAGAACTACATTGGGCGGGGCTTAAGGGGGGGCATGAGTGGGTATAGTTGGGCCTGTGTTAGCAAGGGTGGGTTCTGGGGGCACTGGGTTTTTTAGTGTGTTAGTGGGATATGGGTGGGCTTGGGGGGCATGGGTGGGTATGGTGGGGGGCATGGGTGGGTATGGTGGGGGAATGGGTGGGCTTGGGGTGTAAAGGTAAGCAAAAGTTTTCAAATGAAACTGTAAAAATCCTTAATTCAATTAACATAATAAAATAAATTCATAAAAAATAAAAATGTTATTTACACATCCAAATCTTTTAAGAACTATTCACTGAACGGTCCTTCAGGAAACCAAAATGGTTCTTCAATGACATCATGACACCTCTGGCACCTTTATTTTATAGAAGAGTTTTCAAAGGTAACAGAATGTGTAAGCCTACATAACCATTTAATGACAACTGACATAAACCTGCATGAACCTTCATAATGGTTTATTTAAACAGGCCTCAGTCATAAAGGCTGATTGAAGTCATTAAGCAACTATGTCACATGGTATGAAAGGTTTATGTAGGTTTAATGCAGGCCGACCTTCAGGAAAGTGAATTTTTTCATCGATTCGATGGCAACCATTTCTCAAAGAACAGCTCGATCGGCTGAACCGCAACAAAGCAGATAGAAAGGAGCGAGTGAAGGAAAGTAAAAACATGCAAATGCAACCACGAATTCTATGAATTCAGGGAGAAAAAGACGCAACACTGTCCTAAAAAATTCCTTTCCTATATCTAGAAGATCCTCACTATCATCTATTCGAAACTGAAAATAAAACAAACCCCCCAAAATATTGAGGTTACAGCCAAAAGTTTGACTGGAAGAGGAAAGAAAAAAACATAATAGACTTAATAAAAAAATTACTAGAGGACAATGCAACAGAAAGAAAACAGCAGCACTGCAGAAAATATAACAAAAAGCCATCCCTGTCCTTTCATGCCCTGAAGGACAGCTGAGTATTTTAGGACAGTTGTGTCCTGGTGGACCACTGCATCCAGCTGGAGGACCACCACATCCAGGAGGACAGCTATGTCCTAGAGGACAACATCATCTAGCTGGAGGACCACTGCATCAAGCTGGAGGACAGCTGTGTCCTGGAGGGCAACCGTGTCCAGCTCCTTTTACGCAACATGATTTTCTGATTCCTCACAGTTAACAAATGAACCCAGCACCAAAATCATGAACGATCCAACTGTTTTTTCTCTGATGTACACAGGTAACACATCACCTGAGGAGGCTGTTCTGCCCCAGACTCGACTCTGTCAGTTGAACGAGCGCCTTGGAGACACACGCCCTGCTGTCAGGCGGCTCGTTATAATACTATGGTGGTGCTGGACAGGTGATGTGAAGGCCTTATTTTTACAAGACACTATTTTTGGGCGACTGTCCACCCCAAACCACTTAAAGTCACTTCTTCACAAGCGGCCGGTCTAAAAAAGCAGCAAGAGATCACGGATTCATGCTGCCATGAAAAAGGGAATTCTTGTCTGTCTTGTTAGAAATTGAGAGCTATAAAGAACCTGAGAGAACCTAAGGCGCTCTTTAGAATCTGCTCTGCCATTTTGTCAAGTGTGTAAAAACCAAACAAGCCCATGCCTTGAAAGGAAAAGAAAATATGCACATTAGGGCTGGGATCACTAACTGATGAATCAATAATTATTGAAATTATTGAAAAAACTTTTCTTTCTGTAAGTGTTCTGTACTCCGATCAGTAGTGATGGATAAAGTTAGGATTGATATTTATACCTTCATTCCTCTTCATAAGCCCACTCCCCATAATTTGCTGCAGAAAATAAAGACGTCACATGAAAAGTTCAGCTGTGATTTTATTGAGGTGTTTTGGAGAAATAAGGATCTAAACTGTGTCCTGAGTTTCTGTTTCTCTAATGAGGGTGGAGCATCGTTCAACAGATTAACAGAGAGCGGCACTCCAACCCTCCACAGATCCAATCCAGCATCCACAGTATGGAAACACAGCTGTGTGAGAAAGTATTTATCAGACATATTTATCCAAAGCGACTTCCATTCCTTAACTACAGGGGTCAGTCTCCCTGGAGCAACTTGGGGTTAAGGGTCTTGCTCAGGAACCCAGTGGTGGTGCTGAAGGTGAGATTCAAACCAATGACCTCTTGGTCTAGAGGCAAGTATCCTACCCACTTTGCACCACCACCCCATATTAACACCCACAGCAGCACCGTCTGAACTCGAGACTCTCCAGAGTTCAGCAGGAACGAGACAGGAACTGGGACCAGATTAGTATCGTTTCTCCAGACCCATCACTACTGATCAATGAACCAATTCACATTTTTCAGGCTCAAAGAGATACGGCTAAACGCAGAGCTCATCACTGACTCCCTGCTGAAGTGCTGCTGCAACACTGAAGGTGTAGAGGCTCCACTTCATCTCGGAGCTCTGAGCATGAGCAGAAGAGAATAAACCCAGAGCTCTGATATGGAAGGGAAGATAGCGCCAGCGTTCATGTGTACGTAATCAATAAAACCTTCTGTTTAGATATGACCGGTCAAATAGCTAATAGCTAATATGACCAGTCAAATAGATCATTTTGCTCTATTTTATCAATATTATATCATACCTTACAATCCCAGCCTTAATGCACATAAACAAGGATATACAGGATTCTCCAACTTCTTAAAAACATTATAACAAAACAGCATAGAAAAGGTTTCACCACCAAACAAAACAAAAATATATTTAATTTGTTAGGAAACCTCCCAATCTGGCAGAACTGGCTTTAAAATATGATCTATGGATTCTGGACATTCTGGACATTTGTAGAGTACTCCCTGTTCAGAGAGTCGCATAAGTTTAATTCGGTCTTTACACACTCAACAAGTAATTATTCCCACTTTTCCTTCTGTTTAGATATCCCTTTAAAGGCCTTGGGCTTCAAACATTTTCAGCATAATAAATGCAAAAACTATAGCTACTGTCTTTTTTATACATTAATTTACAGCCAACTTTTATTTTAGCTGATTAGTTTTCCATCAAATATAATTTCCTAAATGTTTTCTAATAATAAGCTGCATAATACGTTGTGTGTGTTTGTGAGGTTGATTGTGGGATGCAATAAATGTACATTTCATAAACTTTTTCCCTCCCGTGGTCTCAATCAGGTAGTTCTGGGTGTTTGAGAACTGTCATTTTTAATAAAATCAGGCAACTCTACATTGTTATGCACTAAAACGGACCAAATTCTCACAAATAAATAATAGAATAATGATTGTCTGTTGCATCTTTAAAGAATAAATAAAATCGAGATATTAGATTTCTATAATCACATTTTTCTTTTATCTTTTTTCTCATCAGACTGAGATGAAGAAGTGGCTTTAAATGGTTAATTCCGACCAAACTCGGCTATAAAAAAAAAACACATCAAGAAATTCAAAATGACGACAAATAAAACGCCTGGTTCTGTACAAAATATCTCACTGCTGCTGGTTGAAAAAATAATAGAAAATAAAGCTTGCATATTTTACAAACAAAATAAGAGAGAAAACAACAAAGACACATTGTGATGGAACTCCAGAATTATTTCTTAAAAAATAAAAAATTGCTTTTACGTGCACAAAGATAACACACTGTGTTTATTTTTCTTTTTTTTTTTTCGTTTTTATGAATTATCATTGTCACTTTTTAGATCTTTTTCTGTTTTGTTATCAAAATAGATCAAAGCTCCTTCACTAAACCCCCCCACCTTTGGTTGAGTGATTCTCGGAGAGCCGAGCGAAAGATGAGTGATGAGTTTCCTCAAATTCCTCGAAAAAAAGACACCGTTCCTATCGTCATTCGTGGGTGTGTCTCCGGTTCTGCTCTTCAGTGGAACCCCGACGTCTCCTGGAGAGATTCCTGTTGTCCACGGCAACAGGTACCGATCGCTCCATGTCCTGGAGAAGAGGAAACAAATCCTACTGGAATATCAGACTGCAGCAACGCTGGACCGAAAATAATTCAGTTTTACCTCTAATGACTCATTTATCACTTTAGGGTTTCATGCTCACTTCATGTAACTAATCTAGAAATGCAATGAAATAACATCCTATGACAGGTTATAATATTATCACAATACTGCACTTGCTATGTAAGCTAAGCAAAAATAATTAAATTAATGAAATATTCATTCATCATATAGAAGTGTTTAGCATACAACACAGTCTTTATGGCCACCAAAACTAAATAGTGCTGAAAAATAAAAAAATAAAGGTATTTGTTGGCATTAAAACCTTACTGTCAAAATGACTCATTAAAACTATTCGCAGAGGCTACAATTGTTTCTTCTATAGCAATATGCGGTGCATGAGTAGAACAGAACATTACATACACATACACACACACACACATAAATATGAAACAAACAGTCTGTGTGTATGTCTGGAAGCTTCCCAGATAATGAGTCACTTTGCCTGTTCTACTGTCTGCTGCTCATTTACAATAACCTCTTTATCTGGACAAAACACTGGAATTCACAAGTCTGGAATCAAAAATGGCAATAATATGAACCCATTTTCATATCAGCAACTGTAAACTGAAATAACACATTATTCAATAAAACTATAGAACCTAATAGTGTGCAAAACTCCCTAATTTCTTCATATTTCTCTTCCAGAGATTCAGAGGAACAGTTCTCCAGGCTTCCTGAAGGACTTTCAAAGACTCTCATTTCTAGTC
>JBBIGB010322781.1:0-10063 GCA_037577075.1 Alestopetersius hilgendorfi | reverse complement strand
TTCAACCAATCAGAGACGACTTCCACATTCCTGAAGTGTTTCCAGTTAAGTGTAGCATCTGCAGCAGACGTTTAGCCGACGGTCCGTGGGCGTGACGTCTGAGGCTGAGACTAACTCTCCCCTACTTGCTACAAGCCTTTTATCCCGAACCTTTCAGAATAAAAGTGCACTCAAAGGATGCCTCAGAAGGTAGCACAACAGAATAACAATTCACTGAATTGCATTTTGTAGGTTTCTTGTGGCCCACACTTTGAGAATCACTGCTCTAAATGAACAAATTACTCGGTTGACTGGATTCTGGTGAGGCCCTGAACAAGGAAGTTATGTCATTAGTGAAGGCCCGCCTTGATGCGGTCTGACAGTTTGAATTGCCATTTGAATATAGTGGCACAAAACCCATGTTTTGCAATTCAGTGAACTGTTATTCTATTTTGAGGACTGCGTCAGCACTTTGTACACTGAATTGCCATTTGAATTGTTGTGCTTATAATCTTCTAAACAAGAATATATCCAACACTTGCCAACCTAGACAATCCATTAACTTCATTCTCCACCAGTGCTAAACTTAAAAGACTAAGGTTTGGTTCCTTTCAGGACATGGTGTAGATCAGTGGCGGCTCCTGGTCAATACTTTCTCACCTTATACATGAATTCTACCCTCCTGGTCTTCTTGGTGAAGGTGTTAATCTCTCTGTCAGACCAGCAGGATTTTTTTCCAAGGATTTCACCAATCCCAGCTTGGCTGGATGGAGGTGGGGTCAAGCTAGCAAGAGGTCAAACTATCAAGCGGTCAAGCTAACAAGCTAATGCCCTTCCTTCTTAGTACCCATAGACGGATAATAAAATATAAAATAAAAAGAAATATTATTAATAAATACTAGTAACTAAAAAAACAAAAAACGTCCCCCCCAAAAAAATCTGAGCTCTGTCACCAGCCTCGCAATAACTGCCAGGTGCTGTAGGTGGCAGTTGTCGCGAGGTTAGTGTGTGAGGTCACAGACAGATGATGGACGCCAGGACAGAGAAGGAAGGCACTCCTGCCAAAAAAACAAAACCCTCGTGTAAATATCAATGGGACAACGAACTTGACAGTTATGGGCTAGTGTTTGCTAAGCACAATGGAATTAAATATTAAGGAGAACCCTATTATAAAGCGCCTCACTCTTTTACAGTGGCATCTTGCTATATGCATATATATTTTACAATATATATTTATATATATATATACATATAGAAAGGGAATCCATACTTATGTGGTAGTGTCACACGTGTAACAGAGTAGAACCTGAGTACATGCTAAAATAATTTTAAATGGTGCAATGCCGCCCTCTAGCGGTAGCTTGGTACAGTGTCGTGGGAGCTCACTTGAAGTTGCTCAAAGCAATTCAGGACACTGAATGGGTAGGTCACGTTTGTGAGAGGTGTGGGGTTAACTATGTTTTACCAGATTATAAGTCCACAGAAGCCATGACTTACCATGCAGTTTGGTTAGCAATTGATGTTCACTATGTGATGACTCCATGATATGTATATCAGTAGTTTTAGGTTTATTTACATGTTTGGCTAGCATGCTAATCGCCTTCTACCCTCGTGTCTAGAGAGAGTTGTGATGACCAACTTAAGCTAACTCCCACCGACTCCACTGTACCTTGCATGTATTTCAGCCAATAAAAAGCGTAGCTTGTGATCCACCCGGCTGTCCAAGTGTCTGATGGTGTGTGTGTGTGGAAGCAGTAGAGTATTGCTGCGGAGGTGAACCCGTCACACATGGACTGTTGGTCTTATGCGCAACTGGCAAAAAATATCCTGAATCTTGAAATTAATCTTGAAATTATTATTTTCAAAAGCCACAGAGAGCCGCAGCATAAGGAAGAAAGAGCCGCATGCGGTTCCAGAGCTGCAGGTTGCCGACCCCTGCCCTGTTAGCATCCATGGTTCTCATAGTGGTCTGTGAAAGAAAGTCAAGGCTGACTACAATTTCAGAAAAAGGGACATAGTCCCCTCATCCCCAAGTTTTTGTATTATTTGTTTATTGTAAGGCAGGAAGAGGCAGACTACAAAATTAGCTTGAAAAATACCTGTACTTAATTTTTAAGTTTGTTCCTAATCCACAGGTGTTCTATTGATTCTTGAAAAAACTGGTTTATACTACATATAGACTGTTTAGCTATGTTCGCACCCACAGGAAAATATATCTTTTAGTCTTTCAGGCTATAGATTTGTGCCATACATTCAGACTGAATTCCTAATGCAGAGATTATTTGCACATTTGTGTAGTTCTACAGGTGTTTCCTGATCCTCTTCCACTGCAAGCACAGTTCTCAAGAGAATGGTCTCTCCATGTCCTCCAAGACAACAGTGATGCAGCTGAACCGCAGACTGTGCAGCAACACAGTGATGGACAATGTACAAACTTCCATTGGGCTCAACTTATGCAGCACCCCTCTTTCAGAATGGACCAGTCCAGCCAAAATTCCTCCCTGACCGGACAACAGCCAACCTTGCCACCTCCAGACTGACTAGGACACAATTCATTCATTCTGCTGACCAGAGGCATGGAATAAGTGTTGAGGTTTTTTTTTCGGTCTTGAGTCTGTGTTATCTGAGCATGCTATTCTGTTTATAGATTCCACATTTCTGCTGAATGTCTGTGTCAATATCTTTGAGTGGTTCTTCCAAATGTAATGAAGCACAATGTCTACATATGGAATACAGGCTAAACAACATGTTGTAGAAGTCAGTGTGTTTGGAACATGTGTAAGTGCAGCTGCTGAAGTGTATGTGTACTGTTGGAACCCTAAACCTAACATTGGAATTGGGGATGCACCGATTCAACTTTTTCAGTTCCGATACCGATACCTGGGCTTTGGGTATTGGCCGATCCCAAGTACCGATCCGATACCAGTGTTTAATTAATAAGATGCACATCATACTGTGGAGAGGAGATTATGATTAAGAAGACAGCTGTCTAAAATACTTGACTGAAATTCTGCTTACCAATTCTTAATTTCGATGTAACATATACACACACATGTACAAGTTATTTACTTTTAATATAACACCAGCAACTTAGTAAAATATCTTCAAAAGTAACAGGAATTACAATTCCAGTGTAAACTTGTGTAAACTTTCTTCAGGAACCACATTATACAAGTGTGTTAAACAAAAACATATAAACAATCATCACAGATCTTCTACACTAGTGCAATGGGCACAAAGAAATTTTGAGGCAGTGGCAACAAGGCCAGGAAACCGAAGTTTGTTGCCTTCCCAGTATTTAAACAGGTTGTCTGAGGTAGGAATGGTTGTCTCTGTCAAATACGCCTGCATCTGGACAAGCATATCTGAGCTGTTTGCTGCAACAGAATCTTCATGTTCCTTCAAAATTTCATCAAATGCTTTCATAAAGCTGCTTTTGCTTTTTGTAATTGGTGCTGCTGCTTCCATGCAAGGGGCTTTTTCTGGTGGCTCCAAAACCTCTGATCTTTCGTCTTCCTTGACTTCCTGGACCAGTGCATCTTTTGCACGCTTGACACAATCTGCACTTGTAAAGTACCTGAAGCCGTACCTAGCCGTCCGACAGCTTTCTTGAAAAGTAGGCGCACGAATGAGGAGACCGGTCAACGGAACTGCCACAGCACTAAAGTTTTTAATTAACCTGCGATAGAAGTTCGCAGAGCCTAAGAAGCGCTGGAGCTCCTTTACCATGGTAGGCTCAGGCTACTTCATCACTGCTTTTACCTTATGGTCATCCATCGCCAAACCCCCCGAACCAATCCGATAGCCGAGAAAGGCGATTTATTCGCGTTTCTCGGCCTTAACGTACGACTCGTGCGCTAGTAAGCGACGAAGCACAGTGCGTACATGCCGTATGTGTTCCGATACGTTTTTTGAGTAAATCAATGTCATCTAAATAGACGACTACAAATTTCCATAGGAAATCCCTTAAGACGTCGTTCATGCACGCCTGAAAGCACAACGGTGCATTTGCTAACCCGTATGGCATAACGGAATATTCATAGGGACCAGAAGTAGTACTGAACGCAGTCTTCCATTCATCGCCCGCTCTAATCCGCACAAGATTGTACTCACTCCGGAGATCGAGCTTGGTGAAATGCTGATCGGAAATAAGATTTTTCGATGATCTAATATTTCTTTTGGGAATTGATCGATTATGCCATGACTGGTCTTGGACATTGTCGATCTTTCCTCGTTCCTCCTATGCGGTGGATGCAGTGGAAGGTGATAGATTTTGATTTCTTGTTTGATGTCAGCTGTAGTTTTAGCTGTGGGGAGACTTCTGGGGGTGGGTTGGTGATTGGATTTGGATCGGGTGCACACCTGGATGTACATTCTTCGACCCTGGGCGGTATGAGAGATGGCCCACTGCGCCTGCCGATCTGTTTTACCTGTTGTATGGTAATGAGGTTTTGATGGTCAGTCCTGAGGTAGCTGAGGTGAGTAGACACAAACGGTTCAAGGCTTGAATAGCGGCTGAATCAATGTGAAATTGAGCTCTTGCAGGTTTGGTAAGGGCGGTAAGGGGTGCCACAACAGAACTGATGAACCCCCTATAAAATTTTGCAAGAAAGCACTGGAGCTGCTTAGAAAATGTTGGAGCTGCTTCACCTGTAGAGGTTATGATAAAGCCCAAGATTGTGGTGGAACATCGGTGGAAAGTGCAATTGTCCAGCTTACAGCAAAGTTGGTGTGCCAGCAACCTCTGCAGGACTGCTCTGACGTGCGGGATGAGTTCTTTTCTTGAATTAATGAGTATATCATTTAGATTTACAAAGGCCCATTGGCCCAACATGTCCCTCAGCACATCATTAATGAACTGCTGAAATACCGCATGGCCAAGGTCTCATAATGGCCAGTAGGGGTGATGAATGCCATCTTCCACTCATTGCCATCCCTGATGCACACCAGATTATAGGCGCTCCGAAGGTCCAGCCTGGTAAAGATTGAGGCAGCTGAGAGGGAATCCAGGTGGTTGGAGAGGAAATGGAGGGTGTGGTCTGCGACGATTAATGGTAAACACAAACTGTCAAATGTTGTAGTTACAGAAAATGTGCCTTGACAAGCAATAAAAGCAGTAAAATATCAGAAAAAAGGTGATGGAAGACATTCCATGCACTATAGAGTGGAGTTGGTGTCCAGTCTACAATGCAGTGCTGCCCTCTTCTGTTTCTGTGTCCATGAAGTTTTTGGTAAGGGTAGCAATAAATGCATTCTAGGACAAAAAACACATAACAAAGGGAAAATGATTGCATGAATGTGTTTAATTACGTTGCATCACACAGACCAGCCTTTAATGACCACCAAGGGTCTGTCCATGGTTTAATGTTGTCCATGTCCAGCTCCAGTTGAGAGGAATGACTATGGAATGTGAAAAGAAAGTGCTGCACCTTGTTTTTCTGCAGTTTGTCTGAGAAGGACACAATTCTGAAGGGCCTGACTGATGTATGGTTTGGACAATAATCTGACTAATAATAAGGTTTCAAGTTGAAAACACTGCCATATAATGACCATTTAGTCAAGACCAATTCAGTCTCCCTAACATTACACTACTACACTGGTGTCTGAAGACTAACGCATGATCCCTGCAAGCTAACAGAAGCATCATTGGATAACAGGCCCTGACATTGTGAAGGCTTCTTATGCTCTCTGTGAATATAGGGCTGAGATGACAGTTATATTTTCAGAATATGAACTGACCATCTCTCCATGATTGTGTAAAATGTTATTGAATTGGTGGCCAGGAGTCACACTCTGTGCTTGGGGGTGGTCTCCCTTCTCCTCCCTGCTACCTGGCATGAACGTCTGCTTAAATAACAGTATTGGTGTTTATTATTTTACTCCCAGTCTGTTACGAACTTCCAAGTGTGTGCTAGAGTTCACCCTCCCAGTGCTGGTGGTATTGTGTGGAACTGGGAAGAAACATTTGAAAAACTCAAATGTGCTTATTCTGTTTAGTAGGAGTTTTAGTGCTTTGCAAGAGTATTGTTATGATTTAAAAACTGTTAATAACAGTCAGGGCTTCATCACTACAATCACTCAACGCAGCAGCCAATTACATTCAACCAGACTAGGCATTATTATTACATTTTCTTATAACCAAAATGCATTTGTTCCTCAAAAGCCCAAAGACTCTGATGTTTTAAGCTGGTGAACTGCCTGTTCCATCCACAAAGTGCCCATATAATGTCCACATTCATGTACTAACTTGTAAGACATCTTTGACATGGACTAAACCACATCTGCAAACACATATAAACATGAAAAGCAAAAATTAAACAAAAAAAATCTTACGGCCCCTTTATAAAGAGTCTTAATAAAGGGTATTAGATATTCACACAAGTGTGCAACAGAGTTTGGTCAAATGCGTGAAGCTTCTGCTCTGCTTTACTGGAATGGATTTATAATACAGTTCCATAATGAATCCCGAACAGAACATGGCTGTCCATTGCTTTAGTGCTTCAAATCATTTCTATCTTATTATTGCTGTTGACACAAAAATACACAGACCCCACCTTCTTAACTGCTTGCTCCTGCACATTAGAAAATGCATTACAAGTAGCATCCACCACTTCGCAATGCAAGCTAAATGTAATAACATGATTGTGCATCTTGTATTCGGAAATTCCATGCAAAGTAATAAGAATTTCCATCAAAACACGAACTTTTAGAGACGTTTCAAATGATATTTGATTAGATCAGAAGCAATGTAGCATTTAACCGGATACCACTTGAGTCTCATGCACCGGAAAAAGGGGCAAATCTCAAACCACTGGAATCTCTGGTCCTGCTGACCAGAAAACCCACTTTCACTAGCTGGACAAGGAGCTTCCTTCCACAGAATCACACTGGAGACTGAAACCGGAACACCACTGTTATGCCACCATGTATCTTTAGGTCAATTGGTATTTTGCCAACATTTTATAAAGTTTGTCCAACAATTCCTACCAATGTTTTTGGGTCCCAAGCACACAGAAGTCAACTGAATGCATTCCATAATATTTGCTCTGTATTCTTTTCCCCGCAGAGAGGAGTAAATAGCAGTTAATGCTGATTTGTGCACTGCCAGCTTACACCACATGGTGTGAATGGACGAAGCACTTGTATGCCCTGGAACACCATGTGATTAAGGCAGAGACCCTTCTTCCTTGATCTGTCTGGATATACACATAATTCCAGGATCCAGACTGGACCATGTGATAAAGTGCATTAGCCACCAATAAGAGCTAAAGTCCCCACCCACAAAGCTGATATGCTGGTGGCCATGAGGGTTGGCGGTGCAGTCCATGGGCTGAATCTTGCAAATCCAGAAAATGTTCGATGCTCCTCTGGAAACACTTTCATTCTGTTCATTAGGAATCTATTGAATATCCAGCACCTGTCCTGGACTGGCATTTGGCCTTAAACGCCACCAGAAAGCTACATCTGTTGAATTTTATGCACATTTATGTCATCTTTTAAAGTTGTTTTAAGGTGTTTAATGTAACATCGCTAAACCTGGCCTGTTTGATGGGGTGGTGCATGTGTTGATGCTATAGGGCTGGTGCCAATGGATGACAAAAGCAGGGCAGCGGGTTCAGGCAGGCATCACTGCTGGGCCAGCAGAGCACTCCGATTAGCCTTCATCTTCTCTAGTCTCTTGGACAGATGGCTGTTGCTGGCCTCTAGCTCGTCGATACGGTCAAGAGCTGACCGTAGCTGGAAATGGAGAGAAGGCAGTTTATAAGGCTTGCACTTTCTAATCAGGCAACAGTGATCATTTCTAAACTCTACACCTTTTTCTACTTTTTTTCTTGTAAAGGTTCTGCTATATTTAAGAGCTCATGTCTTACATTTATTGTTTCATGAAGCCCAGATCATGATGTCATGATGCATCTTTACATGAGTGTTTTCCAACCTCTCTCTATCCCATAGAATCATACAGCTTTTTTTGTTATAGTCATATGCAAAATGTTAGGGTGCTGGACTTCTCTACACCTCTGTACACCACACAGTACACATTCTCTACAGAGAACATACACAATTATAGGGAATTACAATTCAGTTAAATTGCTGTGGACCATAGATTTGTGGCCTGGGCAAAGGTTATGTGTAATGTTTTTCAATATGTTAAATTAAAATAAATAGAAAATATGCACTAAACTTGGACATAACTTCTAGCCATGGATGGCTGCAGCTCAGCATTGGAAATAACTTGTGATTTCACAATTATTAAATTAAAGGGCCAACACATTCAGCCCTTTTCCACTGCACTGCTTCTGTGCCGGTTCCCAATTTTGGAACCAGTGCTGCGCTTTTCCACAGAAAAAACAAAAAACAAGCGCCGAACTGCCCCCTAAACTCTGCTGGTCTCATAGCGAGAACCCGTGACATCATGAGTGGTGGGCGGAGTCTTGCACGTAATCATTGTCTGTGTCAATCTCTTTAATGGTAATAACACACACTGCATAAACACTGAAATAAATCCTCAAAGTTTGGAGAATAACCAGAATAACCAAACGCGGCTCGGTTCTCAGCTGGTTCCCGGTTCAGCACGGGCCGAGCACCAGAACCGGCTCCTGGCACCGGCACCAGCACCAGTGTAGTGGGAAAGGGGTAATAGACAGTCGTGTTCCTCTAGACCCATGTTTTGAAATGTTTTCAAAAAAATATTATTTTACATTGCTTAATTTGGTGGCTTGGACATTTGTTCAAATGTATATATACTGTAAATACTCAGCAGAGTACTGGAGATGTTTAATCACTGAACATCCCAACTCTCTTCAGATCCACTAAGCTCCCTCTCCCTTGTCGACATGTTAGCAGCACTGAGGCCTCCTTGGCATTTACAGAATCCTCAGTGGGCCGCTGTGTTTTCTCTGCTTGACTGAACCAGTGGGAATAAATTAATCTGATCCCATTTGCTTTGTTTTACAAAACCCCCAAAAAATGTGTGTTGATTATCATGCAGAGTTACCCACTCTGCAGCGTACCTCTCTTTGCAGTTTACGCTTCTCCACTTTCAACTCATCCTCCACCTTCTCTGCTGCTTCAGAGGTGGTCTTATAGCGGGTCACCTGACCCTCCAGCCGAATGACCTTAACAAAATAAACATCAGCAACTTGTTGTACATTCCTGACTGTGACTTTGAAATGTGATTTTTTACCACTAAACTCAGTGTCCAGTGCTGAAGCGTAAGCGTAAGTTTCTACTGTGCTAATGTAAGTGCCGTTGGTGTCTTTACACACTCACGTTTTGCTCAAGAGCTGCAACCTCTTGCTCTGACTTCACCAATTTAAACTTCAAGTCGCTGATTTGTCTGTTAGCATCTCCTGCATCGACAAAACAAGACAAAAACAAGAATAATGTGAATCTAGTTTGGAATGTGACACACAAGGACCACTAAGGTGCAGCACTGTGTAAAACCCTGGATTTTATTCTTTTTTTAATGATACACATCCACCATTTTTTAAATACTTTTTGTAGGATGTGGGGTGGGTGAACCAGCTTTGGGGGGGCCCAGCTTGCAAAAGGTTGAGAATCACTGCTCTACACAACTCTATACAACTCATCATAACTCTATACAACTCATCATAACTCTACACAACTCTATACAACTCATCATAACTCATCATAACTCTACACAACTCTATACAACTCATCATAACTCATCATAACTCTACACAACTCTATAAAACTCATCATAACTCTAAACAACTCATCATAACTCTACATACCTCTACATACTTCTACACAACTCTACACAACTCATCATAACGCATCATAACTCTACACAACTCATCATAACTCTACATAACTCATCATAACTCTAAGTTTAACTTAGCATCTACATACCTCTACATAACTACACAACTCATCATAACTCTACATAACTACACAACTCATCATAACTCTACACAACTCATCATAACTCTAAACACAACTCTATACAACTCTGCCTAAATCTACATAACTACACAACTCATCAAAACTCTACATAACTCTACACAACTTTACACAACTCATCACAACTCATCATAACTCTACACAACTCTATACAACTCTA
>JBBIGB010322763.1:0-10065 GCA_037577075.1 Alestopetersius hilgendorfi | reverse complement strand
TCCCGGCGGACCGAAAATAAACGCGACACTCGCGTCCCCCGGAAATCCAATAAAATTCAACCAATCAGAGACGACTTTAACATTCCTGAAGTGTTTCCAGTTAAGTGTACCATATGCATCAGACGTTTAGCCAGCATTCCATGGGCGTAATGTCTGAGGCTGAGACTAGGTGCGCTAGAGAGAGGAGGTGTGCTTTTGCTACTGTGTCTCTTAGCAAAATAAAGACCAAGAAAATGGATGCTTCTGCTCCTGTGTCACCTGATTCCACCGGCCGCCACAATATTTATATCCAGGTAGTATTATCCCAGTGCTCAAAAGCAGTCATACAAAGAAGAAAAAAATATTGACTACAGGGTCCACTTTAATCAGGAGACTGATCAAGAGCCAAACGCAGATTTGTGCAAAAGCTGTTCATGATCTGAAATTCTGAACTTAACGCGCCCTGTAGGTCTACAGCTCTGTGATTAAAACAGCATTGCCTGTAGAGGCTATATCTGCTGTACATCAGCATTATACCAGCCTGATTAAACAATGTATTTCTGCAAAAGGAAATGAAAGTCAATCAATATGTCAGTGCTGAAGCCACATCACATAAGTGAAAGTGAAAGTGAAAGTGACATAAGGTCAAGTTTAAATATGATTTGCCTTGATTGTATTATGACTAGAACACAGTGGTTGTATAATGAAGATTAGACGTTAAAGGGGACATATTATGCAAAACTCACTTTAAAAAATGTTATAATATGGTTCCTGAAGTTCATGAAGCACAAAATCACTCTCAAATAAAGAGATATAACCAGTTTTAATCTTCACCCACATGTTAGTTCATACTTAACCGCAATAGAAACACAAAAGTCCTAATTTGAAAGTACAGTAATTATGTACCAAGAGCACCCGCCTATATTGAAAAACCGTGTTGTTGTGTTTTGGTTTAAAAACAAATGCCTAAAAATGCCTATTTTAAAAGTGTAAACCCTAAGTATGCTCCCAGAACACTTTAATTTCATTTTAAACTCAGTTTAATGCATTACCCATAAAGAAAATATAAAGGTAAATAAATAATCAGAATCAAAAAACTTTGCTTAAAAAAACATTAGCATTAGCAGCTAGCATTAGCAGCGTGCAAAGAACAAGACAGCTTTCTGTGCTGACACTCAGCTAAGTCAGGGACAATGGAGGAAATATTGGTTTATTTGTGTGTGTGTGTGTGTGTGTGTGTGTGTGTGTGTGTGTGTGTGTGTGTGAGAGGGATTTATGACGGGCAGTAGATACAGATCCTCCATGACGCTCCTTATTCGAATTTTCTATTCCACCTTTAAATTCTTAAGGTGGAACTTTTTAAGGTGGAACGAAAGGATTGTTGCTGGGACATGGCCATCGAAAATGAAATGAAAGCCTTCAGTCTTTGGTTTTCTTTGTCTGGGATAAGAGTGTAGGATGTGTGCTGTTCTTTACAGTCAACAACACATGACTTGCCTCTGCATGTAGACACAGCACTCGGCTTATCCGTGCTCGTAACACTAGCAGACAAAATGGCAGATCTTCAACTAGTGTTGGAGAGTACCTTATACGTTCACAGGAACAAAACGCACACTTTATGGCATGTTCGGTGTATTTTCACGCCAACTAATAGCGGAGGTTGTTTTATTGTGTTTTGAGCGAGTACTGGCCAGCTGGGTGGAGTGAGTTTTTGCCATCTAGTGTACAATCCAGTATTTCATCCTGTGTTCCTGTCTGAACATAAGTTTATATATGTTTTTATTCTGGTACATGAAACTTCATAGTCTTAGCTTTGAAATAAGTCCAATCACAAACACAAACAAAAATAATTCTTTTTGAGCTTTTAAATTTGGGAGCTGCAAAGACCCAAGATGGCTGCTGAAAGGGGTGATGAGCAGCTGTCTAGTGGGTGGGCTCTTAACAGATGAGGGGTGGTTCTATGCAAATTCTATGCAAATTGGCCTATTGGGACGCCACACCAGGCCATAGACCTTTTATACTTAAGCGAGTTTTGCACAATAGGTCCCCTTTAACAAGGCCTCTTCTTCAGCTTAACTAAACAAATTGTTGCTCCTGGAACAAATTGTTGCTGCTGGAGGATTTCTAGTGGTCCATTCATCACATTTTCAGACAATGTCAGAGTCATCTCGTCTTTTTAAATCATGTCAAAAAGGTAAATCTGTCACATTTTGTTCCAACACTGATGAAATGAAACTTCTGTTTCATGACAGCAATTAACAGCTTTCTTTCATAAGCATTCATGAACACTTTATTCAAAATTTCTGCCACTCCCATTCTGTGTATTTGTCATACTAATTGTTATATCATTTTTTACATAAAATTAAATTAACAGTATATTAGTTCCTCTTCTAAAAAACAACATTTGATTTTAATGTCTTGATTTAACAACTAGCTGACAGCTGATGACAGCAAAAGGGGCAGAGGGATCCATCTCCACCAACAAATTGGTTCTGATCGGTTCAAGTCAGTTTACAATCTTAATCCTAATCTTTCCCACCCAGGAAGAGGTTAGGCATGCAGCATTAGTTGCCATGGCAATGTATCCTTGTAGAAAGTAATCCACCACCCTGAGACAGAAAATGTAAGGTTAGCCTAAACAAATTGTATCTTAGCTGGCTATCTACTTTATGAGATAAGCCCCAGTAGATCACAAACCAACATAAACCATACCACTACAACTCAAAAGTACAAATCAGCTTTACGTAGTGCCTCACAAACGACATTACAAACTGTCACAAACCAGAACATCATTGATCAAAACCATTACAAACAAGAAATATGCAAAACATCACAAACCAAGTCATCACAAACTATCACAAACTAAATCATCACAATCCATTTTATCATAAGCCAAACCATCACCAACTAGAACATTATAAACCAAACTATCACAGTCAATCAAATCAGGCAAGCCACCTGCTGCCCCTGGACATCACGTCATATTAGCTCTAAGTTAGGAACTTTTCTTAGGCCTCTGTAAAAAGTAAGACTTGTGGAAAGAACTCTTCTTGTTTTAATGCTGTTTTGTGTCATGCAAGAAAAAAGAACAACACAGGAAGAGTCTTCTTCATATGTTTTACTTTTTTCTCTGAAATCTAATCTTCAACCTCTTCTCCTCAACTGAAGAGGAAATGAGATCCTTCCACACCAATCTTTATTTTCAGCAGGAGAATTCTAGTCCGTGTGTGTGTTTGTGTTCAGCCTCGTGTTGGTTTTCAATTTCCCCTGACCTCCGTACATGCTTTGTAATTTTATTACTCCCTCATCACCACACTCAACCTTGTCCCCATTCCACTTCAATTATTTTGAATGGGCAAAGAAAGAAATACGGCTCATTGCTGGACTGACAGAGGCAATGCCGTGATCTCATGTGGAAGAGACACTTCATGGCAACACCTGGATGGCTTGCAATTTCTGTTTTAACACTGCTGAGTGTGAAGGATGATCGCAAAGAGTTTGAGTTGGTGTGAATTTGAGGTAGTGTGGGCTTAGGGGCGGTTTGGAGTTTGAGTGTGAAATTTGAGGTGATGTGGAGTTTGAGACGGTGTGGAGTTTGAGGGGATCTAGAGATTGAGGTTAGGGGCAATGGTGTGAAGTTTAAGATGTGTTGAGATCGTGTTCACGACAGCTAGGAACTGTGCATAATTCTTCTATAGTTCTTGCATCTTCCTGGGAACAACCTTTTAAAATATTAGTATAGATACAATTTTATTGTAAGGACTCAGAGGTGGAGTCCCAGTCAGGAGAGGCCTCTCCAGGCCTCCACTCCAGAATTTCAAACAGGCCCACAAGGCGGAGATCAGGATCACCTCAGTACTAGGCTCCTAGGCTGTATATATAGACCTACCTGTGCGAAAAATACTCAGTCTAGTCTGGTTATTTGTCCTTACTGTGTTTTTATGACCCGTGTTTCTAGACTCTGGATTTCTCTTCTTGCCCACTGGATTTGGATTTGGTTACTTTGAATTGCATTTACTGGTTTTTGGACAGTTTCTGACCTTTGCATTTTGCGGTTGAACTCACTCTGAGAACAGTGGCCCTCATTAAACTTTTCTTTTGTATTCTGCATTTGTGTCTATGTCTGTGCCCATTACAATTATAGTATTTTATTATTTAGTACATAGATTTTTTGTGTAACCTTAGTGATTGTGTGAGAGCCATTCACAAAAAAACTCTTTAAGGCCACTGGAGAAAATGCCCTTGACCAGTTTTGTGGCTGTTTTAAGCAAAAACTGATAGCCCAGACCTGCGATAGAGAAAATGCAATGCACCTTGAGGGGTGAATAAGATAAATGCACACTGCTATGGCCATCAATTTAATCATGCAAAAGGCAACAAGTCACATTCTACAAGTGTGCATATTCCTGTCTGGCTTGGGCCGGTTATTTTCTTGGTTTCTGAAACAGTCTGTTGTAATGGATAGTGTAGGCCAGACACTAAGGGTACCTAAGGGGAAGCAGAATATCAACCTAAGAACAGTGCGCACAGGATTTTCAAAGCATACATGACCAGTAATGAGTTTGCAGGTTTATTCTTTGTCTTTTATGTAATACAGAAATTCCTTTTGCTTGTTTTCATTCTCTTGATGCCACACGTCGATGTTTCATTTATTTAACAGCTAAGAAAAAAAATAACTTCCACTTGAGGATATCGTTCTGACAGTGCATGATTCTGTGCCTGGCTTGTAGGCGCAGCCCACAGCATCACTCCAAATGGCCCCTTCCAGGCGCTGAAGGTCTGGTGCGAATAGCTTTTATAAAATACCTGTTGAGGTATGTCATACAGTCCTTCTGCAAGCAAAAGAGCTCTTTGAATTCACCCACCACCTAGAGGAAGCAACACTTCTGCAAAACAACATGCTCAGCACATACAAAGAGCATTTCCCCAGGCTAGCCTTGCCAAGCTAAGATCAGGCCTGCCCTCTGCTAAACAAGAACAAATCAGCTTTCACTGAAATTAACATGCAGTGGTCAAGTGGATGTCCACCAGTCCATTACAGACAACAGTTAACAAAGGACCTTTTTCAAAATGATGTAACAACAGTCCCCTGATTATCCAGTTGTGTAATAGTGCAAGTTGGATGTTGTCTTGTCTAGCTGTTTTGTCACATTTTGTCAAAAGATCGGTTGCAGTCTCTTTTATCAGTCATTTTAAATGCAGAACATGTGCAAAACAATTAATTCCTGTTAAATGCATTTTTAAGCGCCTGTTAAATACATTAGTCAGTTTGAAGTGTTTGAATCTGGCTAGTAACACGTTTAACAGAAGATTCTACACAAGAGGGAGCTAGCACTCAAATCACATTTGTCTATTGTTAAAGGCATCAAAACACATGATAGCACATCTGTTTACAATTTCGCACTGTATGTATATGAACTAAGTCACAAAAAGATATCATCCCACTGCTTTCATTGAAGATATCACGGAGCTGAAGGCCCATTATGAGACTTTGCCATTAAGAGTGATCAATAACAATACTGCCCCCTGTTGGCAGAACCATGCCACTTCACTGCTTTCCCCTTTTAAACATAATGAGAATGGAGAACAAAAAACAAGGAACATAGGACTGTTTCACAGTACAGGATCTCTACAGATGCTCCAGAGCCCAAGACCCAAAACTTTCAGAATCTATTAGCCAGCTCATCAAGCAGGTTTTCGTTGGGTTGAAGGTCAGGGAACTGGGGTTGCCATGTCAAGAGCTTGATTCTGAATTTTCACATAGGTTTTAGACCATTGTCCTGCTGGATGAGCCAACCATTTGACATATTTACATTTAACGTCTCCTTATATTTATATTTATATTTAACGACATATTTATATTTAGCTTCCAAATTGTCTGTTGACAGGGAGATGGCATCTTCTCTGACAAACAGTAAATTCATTGCTTATCTCCAACCTGTCTCTGCAAGTTGTCTCTCAAACTGTCCTCCTCACAATGGAGAGGGTGAAATATACGTGCATATTCTTACAGCCTGATGTGTGATGATGGATGGAAGGAGAACCTTGCAGGCAGGTTGACTAGAGTTCCAGTTGTTTTACACTTCTTAATTATTCTCCTAACAGTGGATCAGAGCATTTTTGGGCATGTACTATTTTAAAACGTCTATTTATTGCAGGAGTTATACGGGGGCAATAGACTTTTCTTTAATTTTATTTGTGTTAATATCTTCCTCGTCTTGGTTCCTATATTCGCCGAACAGACCTCAGCTCTGTCAGAAATGTACGTGAGAAAACAAGCCCAGATCACACAGATTTTAGCCTTTGCCATGAAAGGTCCTGTGAAATGAGCATATGGCCGCATCTTAAAGTAGCCGAATTGGCTAATTAGAGGGAATGTCTGGATATTTTTGACATGCAGTGTAGATAATAAAACAGAGCCAAATAAACATAGTAAATTAATTAGGGTTTATTTTTTTTTAATGGGGAGAAGGTTTTTTCTGGGGAGAAAGTTTTATGTTTCATATACTTTCATTAGGCCCTCATTTAGCTGACCTTTCTTTTATTTATGCTCACCTAATCTCAACAGAAAGTGATTCAGGCCAAACAGTGTGAGTTTTCTCTGTAAAATGATAAATGCAAAGCATAATTAAAATGGTTTAAATCAAACTGATGAACCCATCATGGGTAAAATGCAGAGGTTGAATTTTGTGCTGTTCATTCATTTCATACCTAACTAAAGTGAGAATTGTTTAAAACAGTGAATATATGATGATGATGGATAACAAGATATAATTTTAATAATCTATGACTGTAATGTGTTTAATGGTTGCTATACAGTGTTATATGTATTTAAAAAATCAAATTTAATTGTAAATCAATAAATCAGTGTTTTCCAAGTACACTGTATGGACAAAGGTATTGGAACATCAGACCATCACACCAACAGGGACTTTAATGGGATTGCATGCAAATACATAGACTTTAATATGGAGTTGGTCCCCCTTTGCAATTATAACCGCTTCCACTCTTCTTAAAAGGTTCTCCACAAGATTTTGGAGTTTCTGTGGGAATTTGTGTCCATTCATCCTGTTGAGCATTTATGAAGTCAGGCACTGATGTTGGACGAGAAGGCCTGGCTTACAATCTCCGTTCCAGTTGTTGAGGTCAGGACTCTGTGAAGGCCAGTCAGGTTCTTCCACACTGTACTCATCCAGCCATGTCTCAGTGGAGCTTGCTATGTGCACAGGGGCACAGTCATGCTAGGATAGAAAAGGTTCTTCGCCAAACGAAGTTGGAAGCATGGTGTTGCTCAAAATGTCTTGGCATGCTGAAGCATCAAGATTGCATTTAGCTGAAAGTAAGGGGCCACCTGAATTCAACAATGAAGAGGTGTGTCCCAATATTTTTGTCCATATAATGTAGCAGCAGTGTTTGGCACTGGAGCGCATATGCTCAGCATACAGGAGATGGTCTTACTTGAAGCATGTGGACAGATTTTAATCAGAACTGACTACAGTGGCTAACTGACACAGAGGACATTACTGTCCTCCACCAGCCTTGGTGATGTCTTCCCCAACCCTTCATTACTGCGCTCTGTTATCAGAATGGCTTAATGCTGAGTGTGCGTTATTACTGCTAATGCAGCATGAGAGTGTGTTACAAATGTTAAACTGGACTTATGCATGGTCTTTTTGAGCTTCATCCCAGTGTCTCAAGTTCACACACTCGGAGTCCTTCTCCAGTTGGCATTCTCCAAAACTCCTGAGTGGCTTGAGAAAGTTTAATTAGCTTGTAACCATTTAACATTATTAATATTCATTACGTTGGCATTTTGCACTAAATGCAAATTACTGCCAGATGGACAGATTCTGCCTCAGATACTCTTTAAAATTCCTCGTACACTTGCTCCTGCAATTTATTTCTGTTAAACTTTCAAGAAAGAATGAAAAGGATTTTATAATGAGTGACTGAAGTGTGCACACACATTCTTTTAGGAAATGTTTGAATAAAGACAAAACCACTGAAGCCCCATTTTCCCCAATTACCACTTGCGGTTATTGTTCATTCTGCTTAATTGAGTGTGTATCTGCACCAAGAGTGTCATTCTTAACAGAACAGGTGAAGCAGTGTTTCAGCGCACACAAAAAGGTGAATACATCGTTATGAGCATCTGCACATAGCAGAAAAAGACTCTGTGTTCAGCTAAATTATGATCTTCACTCATTTAGAAGCAACTAGAAGTAAACATATATGGATATCTTATTATGTTTTAATATGTTTGTCATCATGCTGCTATTCCTCGCTCAGTCATTGTACCATTGATCCTCACTGTCTCTCCTCACCTAGTCATTATGTAGCTAAGTCAGAAAGGAGATTTGCTTGGAATAGGTTTGTTTTTTCTGTTGTTTTGTTTGAGTACTATTTTGATTAGACAGAGGCTGGAACTCCTTTTGACCTCACACCACGCCTCCTATTTAAGATGGCCGCTGACCTTTACTCAGGGTCGACTCTGGGCTGGGAGGACAATGACTGAGAAGATCTAAGTGGAATTCCAGACTTTCTCTTGCTTTAACAGGAGTTTTAGGCAGTGGCAGTCTGCCAGAAGTGTTGGGTGTGTTAGTCTGAGCATGTTGTTTGTGTCCCTTGTAGCCACAAAGGAGACACATGCCAGAACGGCTCGGAAGACATTAGCAACTATCAGTTTGCAGCCAGCGATGGCAGGTGTGGCCTAGGTCTCTGCATTGTGGACTGTGGACTGTGTTGGGTGATCTTGCAAATGTGTTTTGTTATTTTTTGCGAACATATTGTAACCCAATAAACCAGAGTCCAGTGGTTTAGGTTTTGTTTGATCAGAAAGGGGATTTTTGAGAAGAGCCCCCTTCCCTTACTGTGTACTGCTCATGGTCTCTCTCTCTGGGTGCAGTGAATAGATTACTTACCTGTGTGTAGATTGCAGTGACCTTTTCGGGTGTGAAACGTGTGTCTGCTGAGATCTTATTCGTGGTGTGCTTTACATATGTTGGGTAGAAAAAGACCTAGGGGGTGGACATTGGGAAAGATACTTTACTGTGTGAACCATCTACCAAAATAAACCTGTGGGGAAAAAAACAGCTGTATCTCTGCTAGTGATGCTGTTCTTGTGGGATCCATAACTGGGGAAAGTAAGAGGGCCAGCTTACCTTAGTTCACCTCAATCACCTGCTGTTCCTCACTCACTCATTATACTCTTCTTCCTCACTATTCCTCACTCAGTCATCATACCGCTGATCCACTCTGTCATCTCCTGACTGTTTCTTATTCAGTCTTCACACTGCTGTTTCTCAGTCCTCGTGCTGCCAAACACCATTTATTCATTGCACTCCATGCTTCTCACTCATTTATCACCGTGATGTTCTTCTCTGTCATCAGGCATCCAATTCTTCGTGTTTCTCATTCAGTGGGATCACAACATACAAAATAACTCAACATACAGCACAGTCCAACACGGCCTATCTTTAAGTGCAGGATTTGACCTTGAGCTTGCATTGAGAGACATACAGTAGCAGTTTGACAGGAAAAAAAATAGTTTCATAATCAATGTACTCTTTTCCTAATACACAATACTGGGCTCCTTTTGTACATGTTTTTATATAAGACATGTGGTTAGAGCTTCAGCTCAAATGGGAACCAGCTGTAGTTGATTTACAGTTAAGGCCAAAATTGTCGGCACCCCTGAAATATTTCCAGAAAATCAAGTATTTCTCACAGAAAAGTATTGCATTAACATGTGTTTTGCTATAGACATAATTTTGTCCAGCCCATTTTTGGAGTTTTGTGTGACATTATGTCAAATTTGCTTTTTTTTTCGTCCTGTTTTTGTTTTATTCCAATACACACAAAGAGAATAAACATGTGTATAGCAAAACGTGTTAATGCAGTACTTTTCTGTGAGAAATACTTGATTTTCTGGGAAAATTTCAGGGGTGCCAACAATTTCAGCCATGACTGTATATACATAAATTCAGTTTGAAGAGTTTTTAAAAAGATGACAAAAAGACAAAAGATACAAATACTGGCTAGATTACAAATTGACTTCACTGCTTTATGGAACTTTATTGTAGTTTT
>JBBIGB010322707.1:0-10066 GCA_037577075.1 Alestopetersius hilgendorfi | reverse complement strand
AATCATGATCTGCTCTTTTTCTGCGTAACAGCCCGTGTTGAAAAATTGCGCAGCTCTTTCTGCGCGCGGATTTGACGCGCAGGAACACGCGCTGTTGTGGCGCGACTAAACGCATCCTCCTCCCCTCCCTGCTTTTCTCGCTTTCTCTTTTTCTCCTCCTCCTTTTTCAACATCTCTTCCCTGTTCTGCAGTGAGGCCCATCCCTACCGGCCGCTCTCAGCCACGCTAGTCGCTCTGTGGTAGTGTGAACAAATCACTCTTTTGAACCGATTCTTTTCTGTGAACTAGTCGAGCCGATTCAGCTATGTACTGTAGCCTTTACACATTCAAGGTCCAAGACATTTTTGTGAATGCTACACTTCCTTAATAAGCTAAAGAGTGCTAAACATTCTTATCGCTTAACTATTACAACAATATAACAAAACATATGAATATGTTAAGAACAGCATCTCTGAATTGGATTATGGCTTACCACTATGGTAACCACTATGTCTGTGTACCTGCTGTGTAATAGGAACTGACTCAGGTAGTAGAGGTGAAAATAAAGTTGGCTGTGAACTCCAGACTCACTGTTTTGCTAACTGCAAGGTAACTAATGGCTAGTGTTAGTCTTGATTAATGACCTGCTACCCCTTATTTTACCTGTCTCTTAGCCATGTGGATCCACATTCTTGTCCAGTATACACTATATGAACAGGAGTATTGGGACACACCTGTTTTTCAGGTACTGGGCTAGGCCCCTTACTTCCTGTTCCCCAATCTTAATGTTTCAGCTTTTTGGACAATGCCTTGCTTCCAGCTTTGTGGACACAGTTTGAGCAAAGCCCCTTTCTATTCCAGCATTACTGTACCTTGTGCGTGAGTGCACAAAGCAAGGTCCATTAAGACATGGTTGGATGAGTTCGGCATGGAAGAACCCTATCAAACACTTTGAGATAAACCGGAATGTAGATTGCAAGCCAGGCCTTCTACTTTAACATTGGTACCTGACCTTATAAATGCTCTACAGAATGAATGGGCACAAATTCCCACAGAGGCACCCCCAAATCTTTTGGAAAGCCCTCAGAGAAGAGTGGAAGCTGTTCTTGCTGCAAAGGGGGACCAACTCCATATTAAAGTCTATGTATTTGAATGCTGTGCCATTTCAGTCCCTGTTGGTGTAATGGTCTTGCATCACAATGCTTTTGTATTGAGTGTGTCTTTGGTGAACAGATCAGGGAAATTTTAACATGAAATATGTTTCATTAAACTTGTCAGCGACCGCCTTTGTTGGTGGCTGAGGTGTCTGAATCAGTGAATCTGATTCGTACGATTTGACTCGTTCGCTTTTACCCGGCCCGCATTTATCTTCACTGTCCTCGGAAGCCCCGCCCGGCTGTAAAACGTCAGCGTTCTACGTCGGTTTCTGGGACGTGATTGGCCGCAGTGGCCGTCAATCAAAACGCTTAGAACCGGGCAACAGGGAGGGGGTAAGGAAATTATAAGGTCATGAATTAGAGCGTCGGTAAAATGGAGATAGTAAAACGGTGACGGGGCGGGAGGATGTGGACCGAGAGGATGAATTAAGACGGCTAGGGCAGTTTAACCAGATCCATTTTAATATTAACACAGACCAGGGCCGGTGATAGTGTGCGTGTGTGTGTGTGTGTGTGAGAACAGGGAAGCTGCTGGAGAGGTTTCTCTGCTAAAGCCGATCAAGGTGGGATTGAAGCAGAGTCTGAGACCCATACGAAGAAGTCAGAGACTGAGGACACGAAAAACCGAGGTATTTGGAGACTTTTGCTTCATTCGTGCTATTGTCCATTTAATATCTCAGTATCATCCGGCATGATGGGTTTAGAGCTGAGGATTCTGCACTCCTTTCACATACACACCACATGGTAAAAAGTATTGGGACGCCTGACCATTCCACCATCAGGGCTTTAATGATATTACATTCAAACACAGACTTCCGTATGGTCCCCCTTTGCAGCTGGAACAGCTTCCACTCTTCTTGGAAGGCCTTCCACGAGATTTTGGAGAGTTTCTATGGGAATGTGTGCCCATTCTTTCTGTAGAGCATGTATGAGGTCAGGCACTGATGTTGGACGAGAAGGCCTGGTTCGCAACCTCCGTTCCAGTTTAACCCAAAGGTGTTGGACGGTGTTGAGGTCGGAACTCTTTGTGGGCCTGTCAGGTTCTTCCACACCGAACTCATTCAGCCGTGCCTTTATGGAGCTTGCTTTGTGCACTGGGCCACAGTCATGCTGGAATAGAAAAGGGCCTTCCCCAAAGAGTGTCCACAAAGTTGGAGACATGGTTTTTGTCCAGAATGTCTTAGTATGCTCGATTTTACTATACCTGTGGCAATGGGTGTGATTTGAAACCCCTGAGTTCAGTAATCCAGGTTTTCTGGACGCAACCCGTCTGTCCCTCCCGCCTCTGTCCTCCCTGCAACCTTGTCCATGTGTGGTGAGCTATCGATGTGCATTTTTTGTAATGGATCCTGTTTATTAGCCTCCTTATGATCTGATCAGTGCTCACTTGGATGAAGGAGAGAGGGGTCGCTGTTTTATTGCCTAAGCAAAGCATCAGAATATCTGTTCGTTATGTACCATTACGCGCAGCTAAAAATGGCCGATCCAGTTAAAAATACAATTATAATATAATTTGTAGGAAGTACAGCCACAAATAAAGCTGGATAAATAAATTAAATCGCCGTATTCAGCGCTAAATCGTGTGATTGAAGAAGAGAGGTGCACATGGCTGCCTTGACTGCAGTACTACAGTATGGCTGATGGTGTGTGTGTGTGTGTGTGTGTGTGTGTGTGTGTGTAGCTGCTATGCATCACTGTGGGCACAGCAGCCAGCCTTCGAGCATAGTGAAGCATGTAAATGCTCTGAAGCATTTCAATGCATGAAAAGAGGCATGATTTTATATTGTCTGCATAAATGACTAGATGTTATAAATGTAATGAATGCTTATCCATGAAAAGGATGGTGCATAGAAGACCCCCTCCCTATTCTGGCCCACCTTCCTTATTCAGTCCAGCATTACAGGCAGGATTTCCCTCCTGGTTGCATGATGCTTTGCATATGCCGTTTAGGAGGAGAAAGCACACTGAACCTTCAGTTTTGATCTCCAGCAGGATGTTAAGTGTCCCTGTCTAGTCATGCCTGTGAAACCCTCCATTCAGATTAGTACATAACTGGGCAATGGCTTGGATGCTGAAATTCTATCCTCCTTGTTACTTTACTGTTCATCCCTCAGTGTTGGGGTCGATTTAAAGGAGGCGTCCAGTTTACAGGCCGCACACTCATGTTTGTTTATTTGAAAAGACAGGATGTCTAGACTAAGTAAACATTTTTTTTCCCCGTCATTGCCTCAGAGAAAAGGGTTCGAATAAGGAATGCAGACAGTAAACTGTGTTCTATGCATATCGTCAGCATCATCAGTATTTCTAGGACACTGAACTGCATGTGTCATTAAAAAGGCAGGGCCTGTAAACAACAACGGGTGTGTAGTAACTTTATAAACAGAATAGTAACACGTAGGTGGCTGGACATCAGCGGATTATGTCATTGTCTTATTTTATTCACCACCTGTGCTTTCTTGAGTGGTTCACACTTTCAAATATAGAATATAGTAGCCCATTATATACTCCATGGCTTTTTAAGGGGCTGTATCTATCTATGACATTTGTAGGGTTTTATTTACTTAAAAGAGTTGTAGTTTAATTTTCCATGACCATTTTACCTCCAACAGTCCGATTTTGTTACTGTGCCTTTAACACATGTATATGTAGAGGACACCTGGCTTCTCGGAATTGTTCCTCATTCAAAAACCAGTCTGAACTGAAATGCTCCATATAACTCCAGCTACGGTGGTTTAGGCTTAAAAGGTGAAAATACACAGACGAGCCACGTCATTAGCTGCACTTTCCTTGTATCTGCACTCATTTGCTGAGTTTTATTAGCTCCACTGGTCATATAGGTATACGATATAGCTCATCAGGGGTAGTCAGGGCAACCAGTGAGCATGTCCTATTTCGATGGTGGATCATTCTCAGCCTAATGTGTGTGTTGCATGGAGTGTATCAGCCACAACACTGCTGCTGGAGTTTTTCAACTTCTCACTGCTGGGCTGAGAATAGACCACCAACCAAAAATATCCAGCCTACAGTGTACTGTGACCTGAAACTGGCCACTGATAAAGGACTAGAGGATGAGATCAAATCAACTATCGTCAAGGTTCAAGGTTGCTTTATTGTCATCAGGAGCTGTGAACACATACAAAGTGAGATTAGACGTTTCTCCATCGAACACAGTGCACCATATAGCAACATCCAGCGTTCAACAGAGTGCAGGTTACAACAGACAGGGGACAATGAACAGACAATAAATAGACACCTACTGTGGACATGTGTAAACTTTCTAGAGTGATGAGTATTTCACTATAGGTATGATTACTGCACAGGAGGCAGTTACAGCATTAAACAGAGTTCCACGGACGACAAAGTGCTAAAATAAATAGACAATGTAGCGAAGAGCAATGTGATTGAGATGTGAAACTTAGTTTACCAGAATGATAATATTGCACTATATATACATATTATTCCACATGTGCCTATGTTACACTGGAATCATATTCTTATTGCACAGGACAGTAAGCAGCATAGAAAAACCTCAATGAGCAAGTGTAGAATTGTAACAGTGACTGGTCGTTAGGGTGCCTGAACAGCAGTAAACAAGGTTAAAGTAAAGTGCAGGTGCTAATTGTAGTAGGAGTGTAAAGCGTTGGACATCTTAAGGCAAGGCAATTTTTTTTCCTGTATAGCACATTATCGCACACAGAGGTCATTCAGAGATGAAAGAATATTGATGTGAAGTGGTCTGTAACAACATTTGTATCGATAAGCAGTATCAGTATTGATATTTGTCCGTATCAGTAAGATCTTAGCAATAGCCCTCCCTACTGCCGTGTGTGATCCATTCTGTAGACTCCACATGTACAGTACACTGTATTAGAGAGGAGTACAAATGAAATATCCACAGACGTTCAATATCAGTCATGCATGACACCCTAAAAGGGTTTTTTGCTGATCAGATGCAGAAGAGGAACCACAATAAAATTAAGCAACGAAAACAAAGATAAAAGGAAATAAAGTCAGGATCTCATGAATGTGCACCATCATAAAACAGGGGGTTATCAGGAGACCAGAAGTCAACCTGTGATCTCTGACCTGCATTATGAACTCGACAGTGCAAAAGGCAACAGTCAAGGTGCTGTCCTTACTCTCATAAATTAAAGATCAGGCTGTCAGCAGATACTCCTTAGCGAGGATAAGATTGCAGAGGCCTTAAGGCCATATTCCAATGAAACATTAACAGCTTAATCTCCTAAAATGCATCCCAGGTTTGTACATTTAGAAATGTAGAGCTACTTGCATGTTGAGTGCGTCTTGACTTCTGAGTGGACACGTTAGTTTGTTTTTCTTAAAGGTTGTTAAAAATTATATCTGTGCATTTTATAAAAGCAAAGGCTCCTAAATGGATTTTGTCTTGGGCGTCTGTAGGACAACCTTTAATTGTCTTACATTATGAGGAGTTTTTTAACCCAGCGCTTCTCAATCCGGTCCTCGGACATGGGTGGTCCCAAACAGTCGAGTTTAGTTGGAGCAAATTTGTAGGCTGAGAAACCACTGCTTTAACCTTTAAAGGATGTGCCCATATTTACAAAAGATACTACTCGAAGGACCGACCATTCGAAAAGTTGTTTACAAACCCAAATTTTCTTTCAGGGCTCACGATGTGGATGATGATGTGGATGCCGATTTCCTGCTAATTATGTGTGTTTTGTGTTTTGGGTGTGTTTCTGTGTAGGATGTTGCGACTAGGCTGTTCCATAGCCCTGCTCTTCGTGTTCAGACTGTTCCTTGGTTTGCCATGGCTTCAGGTCTTTCCTGCCATCTTCATCTTCTTCTTCGGCACTGGGGGATGGAGGTCCTTCCGCATATTCATGAAAACTATCGGCCGGGATTTACAGTAAGTGTGTGACCGCTTGCTTGTGCTTCAACACCTCAAGCATAAAAATGATACTATACATGTCAGAGCAGAATGTGACAATTTGCTCGTTATCCAATGCATTCACTTAGTTTGAAAACTACAAAAATGATATTTGGCAAGGAAATTCTTATATTTAGCGAATGTACAGTATACATAAGATTATTTAAGGAACTTTATCTAATGTATATTATATTGATATTTCTAAGCTTTTTATCTGGACAGTAAGGTAATAGAACACAGGTAGCATTGGAATACAAGTAACAAACAGTCTGAACAATGATTTCATGTATGTAAGTGTATTCCCATTTCCATTTGCAGACCTCAGCTCTTTATAGTTCCTTTCAAATCCATGGTGTGGTTATATTAGTACTTCATTAAATTAAATCAAGAGCTGCTAATGGAATCCAAGCAATGGTTCCAGATTTCTCCTTGCTGCCTCCAGTCAAAGATGTTCTTCCAACCAGTTCATAAAATATCAACTACTTACTTATTTTATTTATTGTAATCTTAATTCATGGTTTGCTGGCAGAAAGAAACAGCTCAGATAAATGGCTTTAAACAGTATGCATTAGGCGCCTAAGATGTTGGTCAGTGCTGTATGTCCCACTCATATCTTTAGTTTCTGGATGCAGTTGGATGCAATTATCTTTTTTTTTTTCATTCATATTTCCTTTAAAACTTTGTTAACATTGAATCATGAGCTCAGGATTGTAAATAAAATCAAAGCACGAATAAAGTGTACTGTTACACCCCTATTTAACTCTGCAGAGTGTGTTTGAGATAGCTAATCAGCTGTGCATACGCTGGAGACCGAATGTAAAAGGACCACTTGCACAATCACCTGGGTTTGTCTCCCAGCCATCATCTGTTTCTCTGGTAAAGGGGTTTTCTTTCAAGCCAGTGTGACGGACCATTCCAGTTTTACAGGCTCTGAATGTCTGGATGGTGGAAGAGCCTGTGTTAGCTTTGCTCAGCAGAACCCCAGCAGGTTCAACTTGTTTCTTTTTTCCCTAAAACTCACTAAAGAATGTAAGACAAGCCAAAAGAGCAGTTGCGCTAAAATTATATAATAATCAGGCATAGCGGAGACAGAGATTAAACCTAGTCCGGGACCACACTGTGGAGAATTTAAGCTTAATGTTCGGGAATCCGGCCCAGAGTTGCAGATTCTCCACATTTTTCTGATTGTGTGCATGTTTTACAATCTCTTTTTTGGTGCAGGGGGCCAAGAAACACCCACACTTGCATTTTAAAGGCAGAACTGGTTTCAGTACATTTGTTTTTATTACGTTGATTTGAGTGTCCACCAGTCTGGGTCACAGGTCACTCTTTTGGTTCCCCGTTGTGTGGGAGCTCATTACTCACCGCTTCCCTTTCGCCACCAGTCTGTGGTGTAGTGATATTTTTATCTACCTAGTTGGCTCTCTAGCAAATACACACTGCATTTAGAATTTACAAATACTTATTGTAAAGTTATTCATTTTTCAATTATGCATAGTACTTTTACCAGTTAAATACAGAATCAGATGTTGTGGTGTTTAGTGTCTATCTTTAGTCTTTATCATATTATCCACTTGCTTTTAGTTTTTTTTTTGTTTTTCTACATGTATATTTTTCCAAACTTCTTCTGAAGGTTTTCAAAGTTGTGTCGCATCTGTCGACTGCATTTTCTACTCCAATGTTAATTCCAGTTACAGACTTTTCAGTACATAATACTATCTCAGACTTCCTGTCAGTTTCTAATGCAGTCCTTCTCCTTCAGAGATGTGTCCTTTCAGACCCTTAGCATTGATTCGTCCTCTCACAGTGGAAGAATGGACAGAAAATACTGTGGATTTGTTTCTGATCTGAAGCAGGAGTGGGCCTTGATTTTTCTCTTCTCTGTTGAAGATGAAAGCTTTAAATGTTGTTTTATCTGATAACAGTTTTGGTAGTCTCCCACACTGTTAGGAGCTACATTTTCTCACATATTTTAAAATATTTATCCCCTTTTGGAACCTTCAGAAATCTGTTCCATAGCCATTTTAGGTGCACATGAGCGAGAAACCTGTGTGCGTGTGCGTGCGTGTGCGTGTGTGTGAGTGTAGCTGCTTATGTAAATGTGTGTCTCTATTCTTGTCTATTTGCAATGTAACGTGGTATTTGGCTGACACTCTTATCCAGAGCACCTTACAATCCTTAGTTACAGGGATAGTTCCCCTGGAGACACTGAGGGTTAAGTGTCTTGCTCAAGGCATCAGTGGTAGAAAGTGGGGGGTTTGAACCTGCGACTTTGTGGTCATCAGGTTCACAGGCAAGTGTTTTACCAACTGGGCTACTACCACCCCAGTGAAGCCGTGGACTATATAAACATCAGTATAGTCATTGATTATAAAAGCATTTCCCTACCACCAGAGTAGTTAACCTGCCTCTTTGTCTTTCACAGTGCGGCTGGTGTGCTGCTTCAGGTAAAACTCAACGTAAGGCGGCATTTACGTGAAGGCAACACCTTGCCCAAGATCTTTGCTGAGACTGTGCAAAAATATGGCGATAAGACAGCGCTGATCTTCGAGGGAACAGGTGAGAAGTGGAGCTTCAGGCAGCTGGATGAGTATTCCAATCGCGTAGCCAACCTGCTTACCCAGCGCGGCTTCGAGGAGGGCGATGTCGTGGCCTTGTTCATGGAGAATCGCTCGCAGTACGTGGGACTGTGGCTGGGTATGGCCAAAATTGGTGTTGAGGCAGCCCTTATCAACTTCAACCTGCGCATGGAGGCCCTGGTGCACTGTGTGAACATTTCTAACGCCAAGGCCGTGGTGTTCGGGAGTGAGATGAACGATGGTGAGCATCCACCTTTTTATGTGAACCAATATGCCTTCAGTTTAATTGCATCTATAGCTTGTCCATCCTACCATATGTTAAGAAATTAGTAAGGATACACAATTATACTGGGGGTTTTTTTGCATATTTTTTTGCCATTTGTAAGGCTTTAAATGAAACCACTAAATGCATCCTGGCCCGGTGTCACTGGATTTTTTAAATTAATCTAACACTGCATGATCATTACAGTTTAGTAAAGTCAGTGTCTTGCAGCCCTGGTTCGAAATATCGTAACGCTAATAATCATATTAAGTATTTACTACCTGGCCCAAGCATTACGGACTGACAACTGGGTTCGGGACGGTATTTTGCATGCAATATCGAGCTAGGCTCATTTAGGCTCAGGATTATTTACTACTAATAATATAATTTCCTTTAGTAAACTGTGGTTGTTAGACCAAGAGGTCATGGGTTCAAATCGTACCTTCAGCATACAACCACTGGGTTCCTGAGCAAGACCCTTAACCCCAAGTTGCTCCGGGGAGACTGTCCCCTGTAGTTAGGGAATGGGAGTCACTTTGGATAAAATGTAAATGTTTAAGTTTGCCCAAAGTTTATTAAGCATTGATTTGAGTTGAGGCAATACCGAGAAGGCATTTAGCACAGGAAAGTCTGGTATAGTCAGCAATTCCTGTTAATAAACAATGCATTACAGATTCCGGAGGAAATCAACTGCACAGAGACAAAAACAGTATTAAATGTAAATATGATAAACATTCAATATGAAATAGACTGTCATGTACGCAAATGCTGAGGTATTAATACTATGGATGAATTATTATTTGCTAATAACACAAATGGCAATGAGGAGTATTTTAATGCATGTAATAGAGATCAGATGTATATAAGTAATATCGACAAGTATGGCACATAATAATAATAAGATATTGCACATAATGAAGTTATTCAACACCCATTAGGAGAACTGCACATAAGACTATAGTACATTATAATCAGATATTGCTCATAATGCTAATGTTTTAGCACCAATAAGAAAACGGCACGATATTACACATGGTAATATTGTAATGTGTAATATTACACATGACTGTTGCACAAAAATATTAGATAATACACATAATTAGAGGTCGACCGATGTATCGGTTTTGCCGATTAATCGGCCGAACTATCGGTTATCGGCGTGGATTTTTGCCGATAACCG
>JBBIGB010322621.1:0-10069 GCA_037577075.1 Alestopetersius hilgendorfi | reverse complement strand
GGGAAACGAAATGGCGAGAGCTCTGGATCAGCAGTGTATATACAAATACTTAGAAGAAATAGATTTAGAGTAAAAAAGTTTAGAAATAATATAGAGAGACAAGACAAAACATTGTGCAAGACAAGCTGCACAATCAGCTTGATCAGCTGTGTGTGCAAGATCAGCTGATTTAATAGACTGTTTTCTCCCTGTTCAAGCACAAACCAGATCTGATATCTGTCCAGTAACCCAGTATTGTCAGTGCTGGTCTTGGTGTACCCCTCTACCTCTGTTTGTCTTTTATTTCTCATACATCAACCCAGGAAGGTCTTCTTAATTAGCTGACTAGTGAAGCAGAAAACCTAATCTGAGGATTTCTTTTTGCTAACATAAAGCACTTCCATGCTACAAAAAGCAGAACCTGCGGTGCATTATGATATTTCAGGTGGGACATTTTAAGGCTGATTTACACACCTGCATGCTGCATTGGAACACAGATGGGCAACTGTAGCTCATGCCATGAAAATCTCAGCAATGCATCATGTGTATCTTTAGTTCTGTGAGTCGTGTAACGTGTATCCAGGTGCAGGAGGAGGATTCAAACAAAACGAGTCTTTATTTATCTGATATTTTACCTCCAGTCTTTCTCTATTATGATACAATGTAGGATATTTCATGGAGAAAATGTAATTGATGTTGGTATGTTTCTAATTAGTTAAGTGACACTGTTAGTGATATTGGCTCCCTAGAACACATACTGATGATAAATGTTAGTCAGGCTGCAAGCTTTATTCCAATTCTTGGTCCAGTATGATCTCAATGCTTTGATGACTCGGACACATCCTTGTGTGTAAGTCATTGTAGAACTTCCTGTGCATTCAGCAAGAAAGGGGAATAGGTTGATAAGTGCAAATGTCATTTTATTTATTTATTTATTTATTATTTCCAGCCCTCTGGGCCAATTAGACTCTTCACTTGGTTGTTCAGTTCAAAATGCAGATCACTTTTCTTCACAGATCACACGCTTTTCAGATCTGCGCACACAGAGTCAACATTTCATTTGGGCTTTTCAGCCTCATAGTCTCCTCGTCATTTGCCTGCTTTGTTGTCAACAAGCTTTCTCTACCTATTTTTCAGCTCGGCTCTCCTTTTGAAGGTGCCTGTGTCAGTGTCAGCATTTCTTTACGTGAGCTCAGAGAAGGAGAAAGAAAGGACTTGCCCCTGGAGTCTCTTCGTTCTATGGCCACCAGCGCTGAATGTCCAGAGCAGTTTGAAAGCTGCATTATGAATAAAAAGCTTGGGCAGCTTCATTAGTGAGCTGGGTACCAACCCCGCGGTGCTCTCTGGTGTGCTTAGTGACATTAGTGATCCAGGTAGATGCCCCTTGTTGCCCTCCTGATTGCCTGGTGGAGTGAATGAGTACTGGCCATTTCTTGTCCTTCAGGTTGCTACTTAGTGGTATTTACAGGGCACCAGCCTCTTGTTACCCTTGGTAACATTAATAAAATGAGTGCTGGCAACCCTTTAGCTTCTGGGTTGCTCCAGTGTTGCTAGTGATATTCATCTGCCCATTCTCACATGGCCTCAAACACGTATCTGATCTCTGACCACAAATGAAAAGAGCGCTGATCTAATAACATTAAACCTGTATCACATTATGGCAATCACATTCGCTATGCTGTTCACAGGTTGCTTCAGTATGAGTCAAGTTTCAATTCTTGCTGCTGATTGGCTGCTGCCCTTTGATGCACCTGCAGTCCAGAACGTCCTCCTTGGAGCGTCTCGTGGTTTTCGTTCTTAAAGCCCTGTATTTTTATTACTGTAAATTAAGTTAATTTATTACTGTATTTACCTGCTTATACCAAAAAAACAACATAGAAAACGTGTGCATTAGTTACAGTACAGTCTATACAGGGGTATTTACATCCTAGCACTGCAGGAGTTCAGTGTGAACTGTACAGTACGAATACAGATGTACCTTTACAATCTTTTTAAGGGTAATGTATTAAGCTGACTTAAAAATGAAATGAATGTGTTTTGGGAGACTATTTGGGGGCATATTTAGGGTTCAAATGGCATTATAACATCGCATTTTTTCACTATACGCGGATGCTCTTAGAAAGTAACCCCTGTGATAAGAGGAGGACTGTAGAGTTTCAAAGTTTAAAGTTTTATCTGAGGTTTTGTTCATGACTGTGGAACTTAAATGTGTAAATAAAAACTCTGTAATGCACCAATGCTGGCCTGTATGAGTCTCTGGGTGAATGTTTGCTTGCCCAGCCAGTGTATGATGGCTGTTCTCCATGGTGCAGTGGTGGAGAATGCGGGCAGTGTCCCCTGGTGTTGGCGCCTGTATCACTGGAAGCTGAATGAAACAGAGCCAAAAGGGGTGAAAAAATTGTCTGTTTGTTTTCCCCTTTTTCCTTTACATCTTTATTTTTTGTTGAGGGACCATAAGAACAGTAACAGGTAATTAAAGGACTACAGACAGCATTATTCGTTTTTCTGGGTGGACCGGGCAAAGCTGGATCAGCTTTTTTGCAAGGCCTTCACTGCTATGCCAGTCATCCCTGGGAAATTTAAACAGCCTTACAGCTGTGGTTGAAGCACATGAGCACAATATGTCTGAGCTCTTTCCCTTCTACTGCTCCATTGAACTTACGTCACTTTAGTCTCTCTGGACTGAATGGTAAATGGCACGGTAGTCACACCATCTCTGCCTACTTGCCCTCTCCTTCCCTTCAGTGCAACAAGTCCGTGGGCCTGTGTCAGGCCCTTCTCTGCCTCGTCTCTTGCCTGCACTTAATCCCGTGCTCTTGTGTAACATCAGCACTACTTGATGTTCCATGCAGTACCACGCTAACACTTGCATCAACAGCACCACCCAGCACTCTGGAGAGTGCAGCCCTGCTACCTGCAACACCAGTAGCATCACTCATCACAAGTAGGTTCATTTTCATTTTAGCCACTTACACAGTACAAAGTATAACAGAGCAGAGCAACATAACAATAGGACAAGGCAAAATTTAGTGCAGTTGACAAAAGCAGCCACAATACAGTTTAAATGAATACCGTAATGTGACAGATACTATATTCTAGCAGCCATGTCATCAGGAGTGAGTTCTGGAAGGCTTTGGGTGTGGTTTGATTTATGCCTTTGGGACTGTTATGTGTAAATAAAGCTCAGTACAGCACTCACAGTGACCTGTGTCTTCATCTTTGGGTGAGTGTTTCATTTCCCAGACAATGTTCATCAGCCATTCTGATATCACACTAAATCTAATTTAGCTGCTTAGCAAAACAAATGCTACATTAGCACACTAGCTTTCACACAAAGCATGTGCTAGCCAAACTGTTATGCCTCTGTAGTGAATTTTCTGTGTGTAGTGTTTCCTTCTGTTTAACTGGAGGTTGTCCTGTGGCTGATTTTTGAACTTGACGTCCTTGGTGAGCTGCAGGAAAACCTACGATAGTAATGACAGAGCATTACCGCAGCATGTCTGGCAAAAATCACACACGCTAGGTTGGAAATGACAGGTTCTTTTCATTTACCAGCTCAAGGTTGCTTATTTAATCCTGTTTGTGTATTTTAACGTTAGCTTTCAGCTCCGAACGGTGGTTTTCTTTTTTCTAAATCTGCTGTATTCTCAAAGAGTGGGAAAGGCCTCTCTCTGCATCAAGGAAAGGATATGCTGTGTCCTGTATGGGCGCAGGTGAGGCTCCTGCAGTTAATGCCGAATGCCCCTTTGGTTTCAGTCAGGAGGTTGCAGCGAATCGTGCTGTTTTCTGTTTACCGGCAGCAGAAGTGATGGAGGTGGTAGATGTTGCGGGCTTGTGAGGGGAGCTGAATTATGTATCATGTTAGAATTTCTTCAGGCCCTCAGTGCTAATGCTTAGATGACACAACAGAGCTATAAAAAGATGCAAACACTGATTTATTCATCAAAGGTGCTTCTGAGTAATAATGCACAGACATGAAAGTGAACAAGAGCACAAATCGTGAAACAAACAACAAAAAATGGTGGGAGGTTGGGTGGGGGCTGTTACGAAGCTGCACTTCAGATGTGAGGCAGTCCTTTTGTGCAGATGGCAAAAGAGCTGAATTTGAAAGCAAGTGTGACTCTCAGGACGGCCAGAAGACCCCAAGACATTCAATTAAAAGCCGGCCTAGATGGTATAAAGAGAGAGAGAGCAGTAAGGAGGGGCGAGAGAGATGGAAATCTAAGCGCTTCTTTTTTTAACCCCGAGACTGAGGTTCCCAAACACGGGGCCTCATCAGGAGTCGGCTCACGTCTCAATGACACAAAGTCCCGCTCTCACCCACAAAGCACCTTTTCAAAATTCAATTAAACTCCTCCAGCGTGGCGCCCAGGCCGGGTGGACGCTTCCAAAGACACTCCAACCTAGTGAGGTGAAACGCTGTTAATATCGCACTGATCCCTCTATATAGGCAGGGTCAGTCGCAGTGAGAGAAAGGAGTAAACAACGGTTTTATCTGGCCTTTACAACAAAGAAAAGGATGCATTCCCAATAAACTCAATAGGGAACACTTTATTTGGAGGGTCTCTTGGAGATTCTGTATTGTTCTCAACTTTAAAGAGCTAGTTTGGCAAAAACAACAACATACCAGCCACCAATTGGCACAACAACCTGCCCCATTTTAAGCTTGATGTTTGTTTCTTTCGCCAGGTAAAGGTAGCAGAGACAAACACATTGCAATGCTGCCTTGATGAACACCTTCCCTAATTATTCAGGGAATTACCTCAACGCGGCAGGGCATCCAGTCTCCGAGCAGCCAGCTGTAGCAGGGTCTGACAGGACAGGGTTTAGTCTGGGAGAGCTGAGAGGGACACGGCCGGCCCTCATCATGGGCCTCCTGAAGGACACGCCGAGAACGCGTCGAAACACCTGTGGAGGAAAACACAACACGACAAAGTCAACTAAGATAAGCATGAATGAATCACTGCTGGGGAGAATGCTTCAGATTTTTAGGCTCAACTAGAACAAAATTAAAGTGATTTTTCAAAACCAACAATTGCCCCAAATGCAGTCAGACGAGATGGAGCTATGAGGTTATTGTTACAAGGTGGTTCCAACATTTGGAATCAATGTAGTTTATAACTGATTGGCTTGAAGAGGAAGATTGGGATTCCATGTTTCTACCACCAACCCTCGTCCTGGAGATCTGCTTTCTTGTGGTGTTTAACTCCAACCTACATCTTTACTGCCCCACCCTCTTGCTTAAGACTCCAGCCATTCAAGAACTCCTGAAGAATGTCATTGGTCAGAGACTTCTCAGTAAGGTGGGTCCTCAAGACCAGGGCAGACGGCCACTTTTTAAGTCATAAAATGAAGAGAACCCAATAATTGTTTTTACAAATCTGACATTAAATAGAAACCTACAGAGCGCAATACTAGCAGCACCATATCCACAGTTCTGTAGAGCAGGATGTGGTCTGAGGATCCAGAGTTCCATTTTTTCTCAGCCTTCTTTTGCCACGAGACGAAATTCTGACCCAGCACAGTGTTGCTTGTACTTTGTTGATTTCAGTTGGTAGTTTGTATCTTCATTGTTTTTAAGTGTGTTTTGTTTTTATGGACAAATGAAGACAACAGCCTCTTTCCAAACCTGTCTGTTATCAGGATGACATTTTGAAAGCCCCATAAGAGTATGAGAAGGAACGCAGCTGTAATGCAACTAGACCAGAAAGATACAGAGATTATTTAATGTCTTAAACTTTAGAAGCAGGATCCGGAATCAAAAGAGGAACTGGTATTTAAACTGGACGAATATGTGCTGTTGAAGGGGTTCTGGTAACAATATGAGCAATTGCATTCTGAACCATCTGACATTATTGGAGAAATTTCATGGTAGTCAACTCTCCATTCCTAAATGCCTGGTCCAAGCCTGTGACCAGACTAGATGAAGTGTGAGTACCATTACCTGCATTAGCCTTGGAACTCCAATGCAAAAACTAAAGATGCAGAACAACTGATCCACTGCCACACTTTCACTTTAACCTCATCGCATTTGAGCCCAGAAATATGTTAAACCATTACACTGGGTCTAGATTGTCATGCTCATACTCATACTTGTGCTTTCTCAGCACTTTTCTGCTCCATCTGAACCGCCTGCAAAATGGTAAACAAATATTGTTTATTATTAACATTAGTATTCAGGCACAGCTGCTCCTGGCATGTGTGTGTGTGTGTGTGTCAGATGATGGTGATGATATTTAAGAGAAGTGCGAGGCAGAGCACACTCTCATTATGGGACTTAACCGAGCGAGTAATAATCAGAGAGCCTTGAGAGGCAGCTGGTTAAAAAAAGACAAGAACAGAAGCTCTGGAGGGAAGAAAGCGTTCTCACATTCCGCTCAGAGCAGCAGGGAACCTGGGGACAAATGAAACGTCCACATAACAAGTCCATGTCCAGTCCAGTTATTCAAGTCACTCTAACCATCTACACAGTACATGGTGCAATGAAACAACACTCCTCCAAGACCACAATGTACTTCCAGGACCAGGGTGTTCCTCCTGGGCCACACTTTGCAAATAAATGCAAAGACTGTGGTAGACATCACTAAACAATTGTGCACATATTAGCAATAAACAGCAGCAAGATTAGAAAAAGGTACAGTATGTAAATAAATTCAGGGTCTTTGTCAATCATTTATGCCTTGATCCATTTCTGCAGCTGTTCAACCCTTTAACCCTTAAAATTAAACAGGCTGTTTATGTAGCTCTGCTTTTAAGACTGATATCATTAAATGAGTTCTGTTTTGATTGGCTGCCTTGCCTTCTGGGCTGAAACACTCCCTATGACTTCAGTGCAAATGGCTGAGGCTTAACTGCTGGAGGCCGAGGAGGTCGAGGTCAAGTCAAGTAGATTTTTTTTTCAAGTCAGGTGGAAGTGTGTAAATGCAATTCCCACAAAAGAAGGGAATTGAAAGCAGGCTGTTTGTCCAGCTTCATATCCATTTATAAACGACAAGCGAATGGTACATACAGACAGAGAGAGAGAGAGAGGGAGAAAGGGTGGAAAATGGAGTGGGTGAGAGAAAAAGGAGAGAGTAAATAAATAAAAAAATGAAAAGAAGGAAAGAGAATGAAGTGAAGGAACACAGAGGTGACCCACAGTAAGCTCCAGAGGTCAAGGAGCTTTGGACCCTCATTCTCTGGATCAATGGGGAGTATACAAAGAAAATAAAGAAAAGGCAAGAACACAGAAAGAAAGGGAGGAGAAGAAGAAAAAGAGCAGCAAAACAAACACTCTACGAACATCTGTGTCATGTGTCCATAGAACAGACTTGAATCTTTGAAACTCCCTGTTTTTTTACTCTCACTCTCGTTCTATATCTCAACTTTTCTCACTCAGTTTTCTTATTGTATCTGTCTATTTCTCTCAGTCTCTTTCTCACACTCTCTCTTTCTTTCTCTCTCTCTGTCTCTTTCTCTCTCTCTTTCTCTCTCTCTCTCTGTCTCTTTCTCTCTCTCTCTCTTTCTCTCTCTCTCATTCTGTCTCTTTCTCTCTCTCTCTCTCTCTCTGTCTCTTTATCTCTCTCTTTCTCTCTCTCTCTGTCTCTTTCTCTCTCTCTTTTTCTTTCTCTCTCTGTCTCCTTCTCACCCTCTTTCTCACCCTATCTCTCTCTTTATTTCTCTCTCTTTCCCTCTGTCTCTTAATTACCTTATCTCTCTCTTTTTCTTTCTCTCTCTGTCTCCTTCTCACCCTCTTTCTCTTTCTCTCTTTCTCACCCTCTCTCTTTATTTCTCTCTCTTTCCCTCTGTCTCTTACTCACCCTCTCTCTCTCTCTCCTTCTTTCTCTTTTTCTCTCTTTCACTTTCTAGGTCTTACGTCTGAATTCAAATAAATCCTGATCTCTGAAATTGTGTAATTTGGGGAGAGCTGGTCGTTCTGGATCCAGTTTGGATTAAAGTTCCTCCACGCGGTCGAAATATCTGCCTTTCCCGTGATTAATCGCTCAGTCGCGTTCCGTTAACCTGCTTTCCCTAAATATGATTCGTGGTAGGGCATTAATAATTTAAAAGAATTCCCCAATTCATCATTAATGAGGGGTTATTTCATAACCTTGTGCAGAAAAAAAAACGCATCCTACCTTCTTCTCTTATTACATGAGAGGTGAGAGCAAAAAATGCACCGTCAGCAAAGCCCTTTGAATATGAGTCCAGTGTGAGAGAGAATATTAATGTATTTTTACTGTTTTTGTTTGATTTGACAATAAATAAACAGGAGAATGCCCAAATACATACACCTAAAACCAGGAACTCTGGATGAGCTGAGAGCAGAAAGACAAAACCCAAAACTGAAACAAGATCACAAAACAGAAATGTCCATATTGATGTCTTTCATCTGCATATTGCTTGTGTTTCGAATATTGTAAATCAATAATATGCACTTGTATTTTGTAATATGTAATAACATGCCAAACCATACAGAGCTATCAGTGGGCTTCAAAACAAACAAACTTGACTGACTGTTTATAGGAGATATTAATCTAGCAAATCTCAGACAGGGTCCAGGGCGCCTTAGAAGTTGCAGAGAATAGTTGGTGTCAAGACAAGATCTGGAAGATCTGGAAATAGCGATGCTCTGGAGCACTGTGAAATGTTGGTGTACATCATCTACATGGAAGGGTAAACAGAAGGTAATCTAACTCTGATCTAATCATGAAACCACACAGAGACATGGTGGAGTTAAAGAAACTAAAATGTAACTGCTTGTCTACCAAAAAAGATTTGTTTTGAAAAAATAAGCATTTCAATAAAAGTACAACTCATAACCATGAAGATAAAGCAGTTACATTTCTCAGGCAGTAATCTGCACAGGGTTTGTAATGAGGGAATAAAGCATTCTACAAAACATCAACAAATCCTGGATGTACTACATTCAGTGAAGAAACCAAAGAAGAAAAGAAGCTGTGCATTACAACAAGACATTGATCCAATATCAGGAGACTGTTTTTAGTTTATATCTCAAAATAATTACATATAATTTTTAGGGGTGTAACGGTACACAGATGTCACGGTTCGGTACGTACCTCAGTTTTGGGGTCACGGTTCGGTATGGTTCACGATACAGTTAAGCAACAAAAAGTTCTAAAGAATGAGGCTTGGTTTGTTTTCGTGTATTTTAAATAAACAGCAGTGTATTAACCAGTAAACACACACTCTTGCTTATATTTTCATGTATGTGTAAGGCAGCAGAAGTGTTATGCCAGTAGGTGGCACTATTGTACCACAATACGACCCAGGTTTCCGATTTACTTGCGCTTTTTGGTCCCTCTGTGATTCCGTATTACTTCAATCACATCTTCTCCGTTGTACCGTGTATTCTCCGAAATACAAATACATGTACTGTTACAGCCCAAATAATTAAATATTACTTCTTACTAATTTTTACACAAAACCTAAATATGCTGCTATGATTTTTGGTGGTTATGATAAACTAAATCTATATCCATCCAGTTTGAGCAAAACATGATCAGTGTTTTAGGAGAAACAAATCATGTATTTAATATTTTCAAGTCTTTGGGTGCAGGTGTTTGAGGAGGTTTGTATCTACAGAGCGGAGATGAGCTCCTACCCTGGTTGCCGCAGCTGTGGGAGCACTCCGTCCACGGTGACCAGTCTGAGAGGACACAGCTGACTGGACAGTCCACCCAGCAGAACTCACTGAGGCTCCACGGCTGAGGCAGGCCCAGCTGAAAGATCAGAGCTTCTGTTAGTTAATGAAGCATTAGAATTACATCACATAATTACTGACGTTATTCCCACAAAGCACACTACGTATATACACCTCTGGAAAAAAAAAAAAAGAGACTGCTGCAAAAATGTTCAGCTTCTCAGGTTTTATATTTTTTTAGCTGCAAGTTTTGAACTCAACAGCTTCGCCTTTGTTTTTAAGAACTGCTGACAATATTTCTCCTCATTTCCAAATAAAAATATTGTTCTTTAAAGCGTCATTTTAAAAGAAATGACAAAACATCAGAATCAGAGAAATGCTGCAGCGTTTACAGAACCTGAATAATTCAGAGAAAACTAATCTCTGGTTCTCTCTTAAACTAAATGA
>JBBIGB010322570.1:0-10073 GCA_037577075.1 Alestopetersius hilgendorfi | reverse complement strand
GAGAGAGAGAGAGAGAGAGAGAGAGAGAGAGAGAGAGAGAGAGAGAGAGAGAGAGAGAGAGAGAGAGAGAGATTAAGCGAGAGAGAAAGTAAGAGAGAGTGAGAGGTTTAAAGTCCCAACGACCACGCATGGGGAGCCAGAAGAACTAAAATGAGTTATAAAAAAAACACAAAAAAAAGAGAATATTTGCAGGTTACACGTTGTTTTGAAAATTTTCGCCTAGGACGATCAGTTTCGTTCTAAAAAAAACGTGTGTGACTGGATCCGTGAGTCCCGATTCGCGTAAAACTGGGGGTTTACTCTATCTAAAATGACACTGCATTCATCAACCAACACAAGTGGTATGCTGAAGCTTTGGAGAGGTGGGGTGAGAGAGCTTCCATGAATGACAGGCACTTCGAGTAGGAAACCGTTACATATAACTTCTCCTGTTTGATTCTGTCATCTCTTATTACAATCATAAAATCAGAGGCAGAACTCCCAGTTTTACCAGTTAGATGCTCTTTAATGCATACGAACAAATCTCATTTAATGTCAAAATCTAAACACACTATAGCTCTGGGGCAGCTGATGGCCTAGTGTTTAGGGTGTTCGCCCTGCACTTAGCAAGACTGCTAAGCACCTCTGACATACCCTGTGCACTCTGGGTGCTGTGTCCGTAGCTGCCCGCTGCTTCACTTGGTGAATGGGTTAAATGCAGAAGAAGAATTTTGTGCTGTTCACATATGATGTAATTGTCCCTTTTACTTTCTATATTATAAATTCACAAGCAATAATAGCTTTCAGACAGTTTTAGGGAAAAGTCAAGAACCAAATAAATGAGAATAGATACGTTAACAATAGCTCCAAAATGATTGCTACCATTGGTAAGGACGGGTAAAAAAAAGGTTTCAAATGTGTTTGTGGTTAATCAGACTAATCCTACACAAAAAATATTCTGAACCTTATACGGATACATGGTGTCATGGACTACCTGCAGTTACAGGAGAAAAGATAAAAGTCTGTCTACCACTTAAATGTTTGATACCACTAGCTTGCTAGTTATGCCAATTGCAAAATAAGAAACATTCATTGCTAACCGATGTTAGAAGGTAACAGCAGAAACATTAGTTGGTAACAGTAGATGTTCGATGGTAACAAGAGTAACATTCACTGGTGGCAGTAGATGATGAGAGCAGAAATATTTGCTGGAATCAGTAGATGTTTAATAACAACAGAAACATTTTAGCAGCAGGAAACTACTTTTAGCAGCAGGAAACTGAAAATAACACTTTAATAACCACCATAATGTCTTGAAATTCTGTCATTTGAAAAGTTTACATGACATTACACTCAAGAAACTTGTTTTACAAAGTTGCTGCTAGATTTAAACAGCAGTTTAGTTTCATGTAACTATCAAGCAACTCAAGCCAAATTACAATTCCACAATGTAAAGTCAGTCTAAGACATTTGTACAGTAGTGTGCTGATACATAACGCTGGAAACAATCCTTAACCTTTCTAATAGTATCGATGTTCCATGCTTCATCAACTATGGGAGTATATGTGGAATAGCATTTTATTATTGCAGCTTATTCTTCCCTCGCAGTGTTAGCGTGGGATGTTCAGAAGGATGGGAAAGTCAACATAAATGGCAGTGGGTCCTCTTTTTTTGCAATATAGCAACACCCTAATGGATAACAATCTTTTTTTATTCTTAGGCCATGCTTCCCAGCTCGGCTTGGGGAATTCTTGTGACAGTGGTATTGTAAAATGCAGTACCTCACAGTCTCCCTCCAGCAATGTCCAAACAGCTGACAGCTCCTGTGTGAATGTGTGTGTTAACGTCTGAGCGCATTACATTGGATTACTGAAAGCTTTCCTCTGCCAGGGCTACAGAAGACATTTTGTATCTTGGAAACCACAGGGAAATGTGCCTAAGACACACAGGCCTATTGCTACTGTGCTCACATTCTCTGATGCGGTCCCATGGGTTGCCTGCAGTGTTCATTCTTTCTTTTCTTCACTGTGTGGTGGTCCACCGCTAGCTTTTGATTTACCTTACCAAGTTATACAAGTACTTATCTTCATCAGTTTTAAACTGTAAACATATATCTGAGTCTTCAAGTCCACCAGCTTCCTACCCAATCCCCAATGAATTAGGAGTTTATGCATGAGATGCACAGAGGAAACCCAATATAACAGAGTCATATTGAATTATTACAAAGGTAGCTGTGCTCATGCTAAAATATGGAAGAGGAACAGGGCATGAGGCTTTCCACCTCCTTCTACCTCTTTAAGCATCAAGTTTTCTCTATTTATCCAGTAAACAAGGAGAGTCCCGCTAGATTCTTTGCATTTCTCCAGTTAGCCGTACTTACTTCCTTCCGTATGGAATTTCAAAGCAGAGTCACGTATAATCGTGTCACTATAAGCTTGTTTGCTTTGTTTGTCTGAAGTTTGCAGTCATTTTCTAACAATTGCGAGTTAAAAATAAACATTCTGGCCAACTCAAAAATTACTGGCATCCTTGGTAATGATGAGTAAAAAAAAATGTTTTTTTTTCTGGTTAATTAGCGTAATCTCACACTGTTTTCAGAGCTAATTAACTCCAAACACATTAGACATTAAAGCTGAAACTTAGTCAAAACACTGTCCAAGTTGCAGACATGCACAAGACCATACATCATGAAAAAAAAATCTAATTAGGCTACTATCAGAGTTTCAGAACTTTACCTAATAAAAAGAATGCAAGGGAACACAACAGCATCGCTTTTCAATGATATTTCAGGGCTGGAGCTTGCCATGTTTATTTTCTGTGACTTTTGAGGACCTGTCTATATACTCAGGATTAAATTCTGATTCTTATATTTCCATAAGAACAGTGACCTCCCTCCTCACAATGCATTTTTTTTTACTCAGACGGCAATGAAGTAAAGAGCCTCTAATGCACTTAGTGGCTATAATGGAATCAGTTCATGAATGAAGACAAAGCACATGTCACTTTTTGTTTACTTCTGCACACTGTTCATTTTCATTATGATATTATATTGCCACTTTGATGGGCTTCTTCAATCTGTGTGCGTGTCTGGTGTTGCACACATCGAAACTTGCAGAGGTAAAGTTATTGATGATACGTCTCTGGATCTTGCGCAGTTTGTTTTGGTCATCCTCTAGTCCTTCATCAGCGGTGGGTTTTTAGCCACAGGGGTCTGTTGTCTGAATGTTTGGCTGATGGGCTCTTCTCAGCCCCCAGAGATACTCAGCTGTTTTAAAGTCCGGCAGAATAATAACATTCCAAAACCAAATCGGTACCATGTCAGTGTTTCTGCTGAGCTGGAAATCCGCCATCCATAGACTGTAGATCTATTAGAAAATATGTTAACTATTATTATACAATGGTCACTTCTGACAGCCTGATTGTTTGACAAGTGGTCAACCCCAAATAATAGCATGTATCTGTCCCAAATAACAGCAGTTTTTTTCCACAAGAACGCACCATTCCAGTGAGCATCGGTTGCAAAGTAATGACTCTGCAGCTGTTTTTTACTTTAAATAAATGTGATAATTTAAGTTCTTAGCCAAAAAAAAATAGCAAAAGGAACAATCTATTACAGCAGCACAGAAGACTGCCCAGTGATTTTTTTGCCCTCTTCTCTGTGGCTCTGGGTGGAAAAAACACCATTTATTGCGCATGTTGATATCGCGATGGCGGTAAATTTGCGATATATTGTGCAGCCCTAGTTTACACTCATGGTCAGATTGCCACAGCAAAACAGCATCAAAGTCCAAACCTGTTGTGGCCCCTAAGTACAGCTTTCATACAGTTTTAACTTTTGCTAAGAAACCTTCACTGGTTCCCAGTGGCTGCTCGTGCTAAGTTCAAGTCCTTAACACTTGCTTTCAAGGCCAAGAGTAGACTTGCACCCCCAAATATAACAGCATTGATCAAACAATGTGTCATTTCTCGTCCTCTCAGGACTTTAAGCACTCGAGCCTCCGCTGCTCAAAAGAAGAGGAAGACATGCATCAAGACTCTTCTCAGTCTCGCCCCCTAGTGGTGAAATGAGCTCACTCTTCTGATCAGATCTGGAGTCCCTCGCCTCTTCAAGAGTCACCTGAAGACTCATCTCTTCAGGGAGCACCTTGACAACTAACTACGTCTCGTATTCTACTGCTTACCAAAAACATCCCTTTCCTTACTCTTGTCTTAACTCTTAACTTTGCTACGACTTGTGGTGTTCCGGTATTGTTGGCAGGTGTTGGTTAATTACTATTCGACGGATGTTGTATAGGTGCACCGACTGTGCAGTATCTCGGTTAAATAGTGGGCATGGATTTCAGCTGTTTACAGGTTTAAGAAACAGTTGTGGACGACTTGAGCACTGATGTACGTCGCTCTGGATAAGAGTGTCAGCCAAATGCCCTGAATATAAATGTAAATGAAAGAAGTGGCAGAACAACGAAATAGCTGCAAATCAACAAATCTATTACATGGTCTGTGAAATGTGTGAATCTACATTCAAGTACAGGCTGTGAAAATTGAATGAGCTGCGCTGAGCTTGACAGTTTCATGGCTAAATCCTTAATGCTCCACTTTCACAGTCATCCATGGTAGGAAGTCTAAGAAAGAAGTCTCACTCTCTCTCTCTGAGTAGGACAGGCTCCCTAACCACTAGGCCACCATGTTATATACATTTTGTGGCCTTTGGCTTTACTTTTTAAGTTTTTTTTCCGTATAAAAGCTATAAAACACTAAAATAAATAATTATTTAAATAAATAAATAATATAAATAAAATAATATCATTGTGTGCTCATCTACAACTGCAGCTACATGACAGCCATGATGTTATGTGCGATAATGCCCTCCCTATTGTGTTCTATTATTTAATTTCACATGAATGATTTGTATAGTTACATGTTGTTCTTGTTATGTTAATGCACTTCTTTCTTTCCCTTCCACACATCTGGACTCCCATAACAGATCACATCATCCCACATTAGTTGGTTTTTCAGTTGTATCTCAAACCGCAAACTGCCTTAAATAGAATTTCAGTCGAGTTTGTATGCCACAGATCGTCATTATTATAATGGTACGGTAGCGTGCAGTTTGAGACACATAGTTAAGTCATGTTATAGCGGACAAAAAGCTAAGCGACCTCATAAATTCTTCTGTAATGGCTTTGAGACAAATACACCTGATTTATTTTGACGGCTAATTCAAGTTCAAATCAAGTGTATTTGAGAAATAAATCACTAAAACACACATCTGAGGAGAAGGAAGAATGATGAAATGACTTCAATGCACTTAATTCAGCCGTTTTAAATGCAGAGTCACCAGCTCATGTATCTGAATCATTTTTAGACTTCTTTTACTGAGAAGAATATCTGCCGAAAAAGGCGCCAAGAAATCGGACGGCTTGGCGAATTCTAGATCAGACAGAAACTGTCTGGCACCAAACCAAAAAATGAAGGGTCATTAGTCGGTGACTTCATTAACCTGATTAGATCAAAAGCAAGTCACCTATGCTGCCAAGTGGACAGGTGGCCTTTGAGCATACATGCATTCATTGGCAGAATGGAAATTCATCCTCATTCCCCGAGTGCAGATTTCAGAGCTTTCTCAGCAGAGAACCCCAACAATTGCACCAGTCAGGGCCGGGAGAGCAGGACAGTCCAAATTAGATCTTGGGAAATGAGTTCAGCAGTGAACCTCGGTGATGATACTGTGATGTGTGTGCCTTACCTCCACACTCCCTCTCCTGTCTAAAGATATGCTGCAGGCCCATTGGTCAATTAGCCTCCAGGCAGACCTGAATGGAGTGCCATTTCTCTCTCTTTCTCTTCATAAAAAAAAACAGATAATGAAGGAAGCTGAGAGGAGCTCCACTAACTGCCTCTGCACACTAGGCCCAATCACTCCAAATCTCCATGGAGCCATCGAATAGCTCATCTGTGCAGTAATGAAGACTAAACTGACTGTCTGCATCTGCTTGATTGAGGTGAGATCCTCCACTGAGAGAGAAGATTCAACCTTCACCTCCTCATGCTTCATCCTCCTGAGTTGTTTCCCCCCACTACAGTTTCAGAGTCGCTCCTCAAGCCTCAGTTTATCAATGAAAGGTACTATCTCCGCTCTCAACGTGAGGATAGGACTTCAGTGAAAGCTCCTCACGTTCCTCAGAGTATGACTGAGGACCTCTCATGAGCTCAAAGACTCTCACAAAAGTCGCAGCAGCACAATGCATGGTAGAGAGCAAGCAGCAATTCATTTTTGCTACTACAATCCCAGCCATTAAAATCAAGAAAAGATCTCTAAGTAAAGCCCAAAGCACCACTGACATGAAGCACACACTCAAGCACACATCAGTACACACAAGAGGGATTATCCGAGTTTTGAAAAATTGGAGGCTAAGCCAATTTATGAGTTTGTTTTTGTGGGGTTTGGAGACAGGGGAGGGTAGAAACCATCATTTTGTTGGTGGGATTTAAAGACAATTTTGATGGAGGAGAGAATTTTCGATTTAGAATAAACGCTGAGCAAGAATGATCAGAATGACAAGATCTCTATTTGAGATTCAGGGTTATTTATAAAATATTTCAGAGATTTAGCCTCAAAGGCCCGGCCTAATGATGCCTCTGCTACAAACTACTGACCTACTAATGCATTTTTACATAGTTACTGCTGCAGGGTTAAACAACATCAGCCAAAATCTATGAACATATGAACAGAGTGGTCATTTTATTTTTGAAATTGAAATTAGTTTAAATTTTGTTATTTTACTAATTTAAGTTTAGTTTATTTAAGTTTAGTTTTTTAGAATATACTTGTCGAGCCCACAACTCTGAGCTACCTTGGAAGAAGGACCAGGCCGAGAAGCAGGGGTCCATGCTGTGTCTCTTTATTTAAAGAAAAACAAACAAAAACCTGGCTCGCGGAGCCGCAAAGATCAAGGACATGAAACGTGAACGAGAAAACGAGAATCAGGATACAGGCAAGGGAAAATAAGGCGATGGACTCATGACAAGAGCAAACACAAACGGGACTTAAATATTAAACGTGATCAGAACCAAAACACAAGACAGCTGGAACACAAGAATCATGTGACAGATGAACTAACAGACAGATGTCAAAATAAAAGAACCTGAACCTGAACAGAAAAAACAAAGAAAAACCAGAACCAGAAAACCCAATCAAAAAGCAGTGGCATTTACCAGCCACTGACCAAACAGTGACAATAATTTTTAGTAGTTCATTTTTAAATGTGTATTTTTATAATAAAGCTGCAACAAAAGGAGGACCGAATTAAAGCTTATTATGCAAGAAATACAAACCACAGAATTAGTTATTACTCAGTTATTATTCAGTGTGCGGAAAGTAACTCAATAACTCTAAGTGATTGTCAGTCATGAGTGTTACGGTTCTTCTCTCTACCAAAATAATTTATTACAGAAGCCAAGGAATAGTGTCATCATCTCCTGCGCATTTTAAGAGTATGCTTTTTTCTGTGTAAAAGCTTACAACTGCAATGCCAAGGATTTTTTTCAAATTTATTTAATTTAGCTGGGTTTTTTTATTTCATTAACGATAATGAAATAATGATTCTGACACACTGTGGATGTCAACAGATCCTGCTGAGCCAGTGCTATCACACTGATGTAGTGTGGGTTTTTTTTTGGCTTAGTGTCATTTCTGTTCCAAAGCACAGTCTTGTCAGGAAACCTCTCTTGCATTATTTAGGAAACTTTAGTGACAGTTGAGGAAATTCAGCCTCCTACAGACACAACCACCACAGTGTATATGCGGATCTATTGTGGTTTGGTTCAGCATCTGTCCAGGCCATGGGTGAACTGCAGAACATGGATGGCTTTCCATCTATTCAAGACAACAGACTCAGGCACTTCCATATCCCCATATATACTGGTATCTCAAAAAAAGTAACGTTAGAGGATAAGGAAAAACTTCCATGCTTCCATTTCAGTGTAGATTAATGTTTTATCATAAATCATTGTAAGCCATTTAACAGCTCATGAAATTTTGACAGTGTAAAGCATGTCACAATGTATCTATATTTTTTCATTACTCAGTAACATATGATGATGTCTGATAAGGAGCTTAGCCCTGCTTTTCAGTCTTGGATCAGGAAGAGTCCCTGCAACATGCAAGCTGGAGATGTTGAAGACCCAAATGCAGTGAAGGATTTTGAAATAGACCCTACAAAGTCATTTTACTGCCTAGTTCATGTTCAGTCTGGGAGTGTTGTCTGCAGAGGGTTCCTTTCTTCCCACTGCCCTCTGTCCCACATCCACACAATAATCTGTGCAATAGCCTGATGCTACATTTTGTGCCATTTCTTATCAGTTTTAAATCATTATGTGTGTCACTATGTGCATGTGCAGTTGCGTACCATATGCAATGTCACCACTTATGTCAGAATGACCAATTTACTACTGATGTCTACTGCATGGAAAGACATAATTTTTAACCACTTAAAAGTTAACGTTAACACGTTATTATCACGTTAACACATTATTTACTTAATGCCGACAATTATTTTATTGTACGTTAACAGTTTTTTAAAAAATGTATTTTATTTTGAAGGTTAGGGGTCTCGAATGTTTTTTGCGGGGATATGTTATATGGACAAAAGTAATGGGACGACTGACCATTACACCAACAGGGACTTGTGAAAATCGCATTTAAAAGTTTTTGTCAGTTTTTTGTTGATGTATTTAACAATCCATAGCATTCAAAGAGATGCACCCAGTATTCAACAACATTTTACTCCAGACATTTAGATACTTACAAACATACATTAAATCAGACTGAAGACACATCACTAGAGCCAAAGACCTCATTGACCAACTTGATTCAATCTTGCTGGCCAGCAGCAGAGCGGCTGGAGATGTCCACTGAGTTTAAGCTTTAGCTACTTTACATTATTTTGACAATGATATTATACCAGACAGCAACAACAGATCTTTGTGAGGAGATATATTTGTGACTCGGTAAAAACTTAAACACAACTGTCTCTGAACTCAAACTGGGTGGTTTGCTGGAGTCGGATGTGGTCCAGTTTATTGTTCACGGAGCGAACGTTGGCAAGGAAAATGGATGGTATTGCCGGATGGCTAGCATTAGCCTTTAGCCGGGCGTGGACTCCTCCTTGCTTGCCCCGCTTCCGCTTTCTCGTACACCGCTTGTGGTGCCTTTTCACTCGGCCACTAGCATCAGGCAGCGCCTGAGGTTCGCGCAGCAGGTCGAGATCTCGGAGTAGCAGAAGCATCTACACGCTTATCTCTTATCTGGAGCAGGGTCTGGTGGTCATAAACATGTGTATCAACTGTTCGGATACACGTTTGCGAGTTTTTGTGTGAAATCTTGAGAAGTAACACACAATAGCACCAAAGTGTGACCCGGAGTGGCCGCTGCATCTTACTGCACTGCCATCTTGGTTTCTTTTGAGAGCTACAACTCAGATTTAATAGCCATGTAAGTTATTTCTATGATGAAACTTTTGAAGACCTTTTCTTTCATATAAGACCAAAAAAGAAAAATTTATATTTTTTCAACATAATCTCAATAAATAGAACGCTGACTTCCAACTCATTACGGCAGATCAGGTCACATTTGATTACATTAATGTTAAAGGTGAGATTTACAGAAATATTTGAACTGTAAACGTGTGACTGTGTTAAAGGGAACACTGCTGTTAAAAAGCTCCTTATTAGTTTAAAGTGTTTGTAAAACAAATGTTATTCCACTTTAGTTCATTTAACATTACTTTAAAAGTAAAAGTGTGCAATACACTAATTTTGAATTTTTAAATGTTGCAGCATTTGTGAATATATCATATCAACAATATATTGTGCATTGGTCTGCATGATATTAGGAAAACATGCGATATGTGATAATGTAGTTGAGTGTTGCGATGGCGATATCACATGCGATAAGTGAATATTAACGTAGCCTGATTACATTAATGTTAAAGGTGAGATTTACAGAAATATTTGATGTAGCCTTTATAGTGTTAATGTTTTTCTGCTTTGGATTTGCTGGTAACAGAGACTCCAGACACTGACTAGTCTATGCA
>JBBIGB010322525.1:0-10074 GCA_037577075.1 Alestopetersius hilgendorfi | reverse complement strand
TATTTCAAATTATATATTACATTGTGCATTGTTTGAATGCTAATTAAACATGTTCATAGTTTTGTAACAGATTCTATTAATATTATTTTTAAAAATTATTTTCGGTTTTCGGTCCAAAAAATCCTTTCGGTGCATCAATACTTTTATTTTATATGATTTTAGAACTGTCTCATTAACAGTCAGACAGAAAAGAATAGGGTTTCCAAAAGTACAGAATACTTTGTGTCTTTATAGACTTTTGCAAGCCTAATAGCTGCTCTCTCTTTGATGTGTTTCCAAGGCCTAGGACCTGGACAATACTGGCAAGGTCAGATTTTTTCAAAACCTTGTCCTGTGGAAAGGTTATGAGCAAGTCCACAGGGCTGACTTTACAGCATCAAAAGTGTGACTGGGCAAGGGAAGAGAACCTATTCCTGGGCAATCTGCTAGGACATGGACAGAATAGTTGCCTTTTGGTCAATACTTTGCAGACTAGACAAAGGAATGTAAGAAAGAAGTTCAAAGCCCAGACTTTGATTGAAGGTACTCAGTTTGAAGGGGCATCAGGCCGCCATTCTCCTGGTGCTCTTCAGTTGGTTCACTTTTACAGTTCAAAACTCACCTGCTATACAAACTGCACATCAGCTGTAAAGATGTTTTGTCTCTTCCATTCAAACATCGCATTTTCTGCATGTAGTGCTTCAGTTCGTCCCTTTAGATAGAGAGGTTTCTGTAATAAATGGCTTGTTATTTGAAGCCACATTTTTATTTTTGTATAACTCAAGGCCTGTTGCTAATAGGACTAATGTAAATTCTCAAGCCTCAATTTGGAACCCAGAGGCTTGAGAGTTGACTTGTATGAATTGACTTGTGACAGTTTCTGCCCGTGGATTAAGAGTGTGAAATTATATTATATGCATTGTACAATGTAGAGTCTAAAGGTATTGCATGGATTCAATTGTGTCAATGAGAATCATGGAATAGGAGGGTTTTTTTTTTTTTTAAATAGTGCATTTTGTATTGCACTATTCTAATGTATTTATTCTAATGTGTATTTTGAACAAATGATCACTGCTCAGATAAAGCTTTTTACTTATCTCAGAACACTTTTGCACAAATGCAATGTTTTATATAAGTTATATAAGTTTAGAAAACATGTCTGATCTTAACATACACCCACACACACACACACACACACATGCATACACTTGCATGCACACAATTCTCAAAAGTCCTTCCAGCAACACTGAAAACTTGAGCCCAAATCAAACATCAAAAGAACTTTTTTGAGAGTGTGAGAGGGCTAGCTTACATCAGAGACTTTCTTTAATATTTCATATTTAACAGTGCTAATGAAACACAAGGCTTCTCTTAATTCATGCTCATCTCCGGAACAAAATTGGAAATTGCCATCAGGATACAGTTCAGAACGTCAAGTAGATATTAGCATAATCTCATACCTTCAACAGCCTGACACATTCCAAAAAAGGTGAGCAAATACAGCAGTGAAAATGATCTGGTTCTTTTGTAATAATTTGTATTATGCAATATCATGGCTAGAATTGGCAACACAAAGGTGTGTGTGTGCACTGCAGAAAAGACACTATCTTAAGACCTGTGTCAGAATCCTTCAGGTTTACTTAAAGCACCTGTTCTAGTCTAGGCCGTGCGAATGGCACACAGATGTCATGAAAGTTCTGGACAGTTTACAAGAACCGTTTTTGATCAGTTTAGGCCTTTCATTTTGATGCACGCTACACAGAATTGTCAAAACTCATTATCGCTGTTACCGTTCTAACATGTGTTCAGTACTGCCAATAAGTGCCAACTGCATTTCTATGTTTCATTTATTCCATTATGAACACTAAACCAAAGAAGTGTTTCAAATTTCCTGTTATAGTATACAGCTTGGGGTAAGCACCCTATGAACATGTAAATGGTGTATCGCTGATTCTCACATATACATCATTCATCCTGGTCACAGAGTCGATCCTTTATTCTATAAATTCTCTTGATGAAGAGCAGCAAAAACAGTAATAAGGTAAGGTCTTTGTGGTTAAGCAGTTCATTCTCACACTGAAAACACAAAGCTCTAGCTGTTAACCAAATCAAGGTTCATTTTTTTCAAAACCTTGCTTCAGTTTTTGTATTTCTATGAGGTTTTCACTTAGAGAAAGCTGTAATGGTGTTTAGATTAAAATAACTTTTAATATTATTTGCATTAAAAAACCTAACATCGAGAGTGCTTGAGATTTGAAAGAGGATGATTAAAAATTCCCAAATAACTTGAAACTGAATAAAACTGTTGTCTAGCTTATATTACACCATAAGCTACTGTAAAATAAAAAGATGAGAATGATTAATATGACAAATGTTTCCAAATGTTTGTAATTGTACTTAGCATAATAATGCATGATTCATAACAAGGAATAATCCAATTGAATTATGGCATACTTCACTAACATTCATATTACCAATATAGAACAAACGTACTAAGTGAACAACTGAAATTCTATCTCTGCATTTAACCTAATCACCATGTAAAGCAGCAGGCTGCCAACAACAAAGGGCACCAGGGGGCAGTGTTTGAGAACAGTACCTTAGTAATGACACTAGAAGTCCTAGGATTCAAACCCACAATGTTCTGATCACAGGGGCAAAGCCCTGACGACTAGGCCACCCAGGTAAGGTAATGGGGACATTTGGCAGACGCCCATATCCAGAGCAACTTATCATTGATTAAGTGTCTTGCTCAAGGACACAGTGGTATAATGTGGGGATTTGAACCTGCAACTTTGTGGCCATCAGATTCAAAACGTATTTGTGCTTCACCCACTAGCCCACTACCATCCACATGACTGCAATAATTATGACTGCATAAGAGTTTACTCCTGGAAAGAAGTTCTAGTCTGAGACTGTCAATGCAAAAAATTGCATATATCACCCTAATAAAGAGACTACAGTACACTGAAGAAATATTTGCTCTCTCATTACACTGAAGAAGCCAAGACACACTTGCACTGAGAGGTAAATCTTCAGAAATACTGATTTAAATTGGAAATAATTAACATACATACAGCATATATAAAATACACAATACTTTTAGAATGTAAGGCTTATGTTTTGTAAATCAATAAAATATATTACCTTTTATTATTAATGTAGATTTCTGTACAGTCATAAAAAAATATATATGGCCTATGTATTCAATAACTGGTGAACATTATTTAGGAAATTAATCATAGACTTTATTGCTTACCTCATAACATAAAAGGGCTTAACTTAAGGAGGTAGGCTCAAAGATGCCTATCTCCTTAAGCCCATAAAGCCAATTATTGAACCCCTGCTGTCACATTCTAACATGCTATCAAATAGCATCTAGGCAGTGCTGCCGCTTGGGCTGAGTTAAGTAGGGTTTCAAGCATTGTGCTGCAAAAGGCAAACTCTTTAGAGCGCCTTCAATATTTAAATTCATACCACTTTCAAGCTTCTAATTGGAAACTGGAAGACATTTTTTGTTTGTTTTAAAGCATGCCTGATTGATTTCATCAGCATCAATGAATTAGATGAATGCGTAAATAAACAAATAAATACATTTATCTTAAGACTAAAAGGCTTAAATTAACCAGGCATGAAAATTATTTTCACCAACCGAGAGCACTTAAGGCATACAGAGACACACACGCTTAGCAGTCTGTGAAATACCAAAGATGCCTAGTCGACTTCTACTGAAACTGGAAATAAAACGTTATTTGCTCAGCTACAAATGCAATCCACAATCCTGTGAGGAAGAAACAAGCAGTCAGACATTTTGTTTGCTATTTAATATATGTATAGTGCATATATCCACATTTACACACATGATTATATAAACATGTGATTAGAAAACAAAAGTTATAGGTATGTATGCAAACTCTATATAAAAATGCATGTATGTAAAGATGACATAAAACAAATTAAGCTGTATATGTTAAAGTTGCAAAACATGTTCTTGTGCAAATTGTACCTGGTGTCTTTATAAAAGACAAAGCCATTAATCAGGAAGAATTCACAGAACAAGTGCAGGTGTGCAACTGCCACCATGCAGGTGAAGGAGCTTCCTAAAGTTCTCAGGGCATGATTAAACACAAAAAAAGTTACAGAGCCCTTGCAAACATCTTAAATATCCCTGTTGGTACAAGCAGTTCTATAATATGCAATTGAAAAGTTTTTGCATCACAACTAATCATTCCCAGACAGGGGCACTTTGCAAGGTTTCACAATATGATCTAATACTAGTGATAAGGAAGGTAAGAGAGAAGCCAGCGGTCACTCTAAAAGAGCTGCAGGAGCCAAAAGCAATAGGAACAACACATAACTGGGACGTGCATTTCTGTTGGAAAATGTGAAGTGCTATTGCGAGATTTCAATAAAACTAGTGGTTGGAGAAACATTGGTTAGATGGGCTAAAAAATAGTTTGTGTTAAAAAATGCTCCCCATGCAGTCTCGAAGACTGGTCAGGTGGTTCAGAAACAGGTGCTCGACCTGCTGTGCCACTTAGAGCAGGGGAGGGTACACTGGATCTTACCAAGGCATTTATGGGACTGGCTGACCGCGTAGCATCATTCACAGTATTTTTAATTCATCCAAAACTTACAGTCATTTAGCTTTTTTACATAACTGGCCTGAGATTCCATGCCTGGAAGTCAGTTGTGCTATGTGTTTTGCTCTGTGTTCGTTACTTAGTGTTTGCTTTTTTCGCCTTTTTCTCCATCCTCACCATCCATACGCCTCATGACACTAACTATCTCTCCAAACAAACTTCATAGGGGGCTCAACCATTTTCTCTATCTCCCAATATGTTTCAGGGGTCTTGTCCAGTTTTAATCGATCAGTACTCTGCCCCTGATTAACCGATCACACAGTTTTATCAGTTTTACCTGAAAACACAGTTTTATCCACCAAATATTATCGGATGTTTTGATGTTGAAGCAGTTCCCCAATTCAGCAAAACCTCTGACTAGAAGTGGCGATGTAAGAATAGCAGTAGTGTGATTGCTGATGCACCACAATCTCCATTCCTGCACCTCATGCAAAATGTCTCTGCTAAAAATGACATACAGGAACAATGTAGCCTGGTCAGACAAAACAAAAACTGAACAATAATTGAGTTCATATCCAGTAGAAGAACACCAAACCTGAAGAATGGAGGTGGGAGTACCATGATACAGGGCTGCCTCTCTGGAAATGATACATCACCCATCTTCAAAGGAAATATGACTGAAGGGATGCAACAGAAGATACCAGAAGAGAATTCAGTCTCATCAGCCAGTTTCGCAAAACCCCAGCATATAGCCAAAATAACTGTTAGGCTGATGAAGATGGTTGCATGTTCTAATCTGAATGGAACTGATTTGAATGGAATTGAAAATTGCGAGTGCAATAGAGAGGCCCTCCATAACCTTGAGAAATTGAATTTTGTGAAGAGTGGTTACACATATCTTTGTGAATCTCTGAGAATGCATTGTGTGTACATGTGAAGTGGATATATGCACTGGAAGTATATTAAACAGCAAAAACAAAGCATCCCTTGAAAAAAAATACAAATTCAAATTCAAGTGGTCGACTAGCATGTGTGGAGCGGGGGGCAGGCGTTTCACAGTGGATGGATTTTTTGCAGACTATGTTTTTTTCTGAGACACATGATTTATCTGTGCACTATGAGACAGTGGTTTGTCCAGAGTGTTCCAGGTGCCCTGAGTATTAAAATGTTCTTCTAGAGATGCACATCACAAGGGTTTTGTTTTGTGCTGACCAATCAAATCAAAAGTCATGCGGGTTTTCTGTGAGTTGTAATAAAAAACAAGTTTTAAAAAACAAGTTTTTAATTAGTTTATCTTGTTTTTGGGAATATCACCAAATTTGCTATTAATACGCTTTGCCAGTATATATTGAAACATTAGCTTGCTAGCACAACTGGAGATCTGATTTGTTGATGTGTAGTGATCAATAATTAGCAAGTGGTTTGGCTAATTTTAGCTATCACTAATTATGGCTCATTCAAATACAGCCTTTAACACCCAACAAAAAGTGGAATGCACCTCACTGTTTATGTGGTTATCTTAAGGTATTTATTATAAGTTCACTTGCTGTTCGTCTTGTCACCTTGTCAATTGAAAAAAATAGCAAAACTACTGATGTTAAAATCTGTCTATCCATTCAAAAAAAAAAAAAATCCCTCACAAAAATCAGAATACTAGTCAATGGTCTAGTAAATGACAGGCCTTACTTTTTGAGTAGATTTTATAGCCATATTACCTGTCTAGAGAATTTTTTATGGCAGTACTTTGGGATATTTTGAGACTACTGATCACAAAACATGATGGTAATTCATTTGCAGTTGCAGTTTTCATCTAAAACAAAAATTATTAATAGAATCATTTTGAATAAATAAAGGAGAAGAAGCAATTGAAACACTTGACGAGCAGCTTGACAAGATAAGACAATCAGGTTATTTGACTCCCAGAACTATGAGTGAGTAACTTTCATACATGGTTTGGGCTGTACCTGAGGCCACCTGACATGAACCCCTCATCACAATTTTGATTGGATTAAAATCCCCCAAAAAGGCTGCTGTAAAAAAAATGATTACCAGCTGTTTCCCATCTTTGACTCCCACATAACAGCAATCTCCCTGTTCACTTTGTTTTAGCATGCTAGCAAAAAACTGTCAATTAGCAAAACTGTCAATGCATTAGCAATTACGTCATCAAGACTGTACATTTCTTGCTCGGAAAAGAAAATATCAATACAGTCAATCCACTCATAATTTCAATTACAGCTTAAAATGTAGCTAATGACACTGAAAGTAAAATACAAAATGAAACAAGTACATCCTCTTTTGTGGAATAAGTCGTTACGACCAGATAGAAAATGAGTGAGACAGGGTCACTGGCAGACTTCCTCATGGTGGATAGAAAGCACTGCTTAAATCTGAATAGATGTGGCTGTCAGTGTCATCAGTGTCATCAAATTCACTGGCATCCGCCCCGTGAGTGAGAGGCTCTACGTCTTCATCCGAGGTAGAGGGATGAGTCAGAATGATCCGAGGTATCTGAAGAGGTGGGTTGATAGAAGAAGGGAAAAATAATCAATGAGGCTGAGTTTACATCTCTTTATCTCATCACACGATGACCTTAAATGATGTCTCTGCCCTGTATTTTTGCTATGGAGAGCACAAGAATGTCAAAGATTGGGCTTTTTTGAAAGGTGTATCATAAAAGAATGGGAGAGTAGGGGTTTCATCAGACATGCATACACACCCTTACATAACCAAACAGCTTAAAAATGCAAAAGGACATCTTCACTTACCGTCATGGTGTGTTTCCCAGCCTGCAGGGTGCTGGTCTCCCTGTCTTTCCCTGGCCTTATCTCTTGGCACGGTTCACCCTAATGACAGAATAATATGACAATTATGAAAAGCAACACTATTCCAGACACAACCCTCTTTATTAAAATTATACGTTTCTATCTCTCTCTGTACTTATTATAGTGGTTACCAAATCATTGATGAATGAATGTTAAATTTTTTGGCACTAAATATTGAAAAACAAGAAGGTTAAATGCTTTTAAAAAGGTCTGTTTTGCTTGGCTTGCAGTTTGGTCCACTGAACTGTTAAGATTTATTTTCTTGTTAATATAATAACCCATTAAGTTGTTACACTAATGAGACTGAATAACTGAGGAGTGGTCATGAATAAAATAATTAACCATGAATGTTGCTCAAGCATCTTTATTGCTTTTAACAATTGTTTTGCATAAAAATTCAAAAGCATCTGCCCAATTTATTTTAATGTGTTCAATGTGTTTTCCATTCTTTTATTATAATGAAAACATTAAAAAATAATTGTCCATGGTACTGGGCTATATGCTACAGATGGAGATTAAAATTTTAAAAAAATATTCCTTGAAGACCCACCAGAAAGTAGGAAAAAGATGGTGTCTGAGTGATGCATTATTTGACAGATATATTTATTTTTGGATTTTATTTTAGAGCTTTGATTTGCACTCACCACGCCTTTGCCATTGCAGACCACAGCTTCAATCCTGTTACCTAAAGGGCTGCGATCCAGCGTGGATTCCAGACATGCATCAGTCCACTGGTGGCCAATCATGAAGGGCTCAGCCTCACTGATGCCCAGCTCCTGGAGTGTTCGATTTTCTGATTGTGTGGCTCTCTCCCGGAGCACCTTCATCTTAATGCAGCCCCCTGCATTGCGGAGGGCACTGACTGCTTCGTGGTGGCTGACCTCACGCATGTCCTCACCGTTCACCTTGAAGAAGGAAAACAAAATGAGAAACGGAGCAGCATGTAAGGAAGGGTATGTATATACAATTTAATGGCTGAGATGAAAGTCACGTCAAAACAACCAGTAAACTTACTGAGGCGTAACCCTTTGTTTACACAATAAACATTTAATTATGATGTATTGTTTTTAAATATCCATAAAATCCACCTTTAAATAGACACATGTAACAAACTTACTTGCATACTTATAAACCATCAATCCATTTGCAGTGCAGCGTCCTAAATAACACCAGTAAGTGTATACATAGCTACATAAATAAATAAGTCATAGGTTTTGGTGCTGTTTTAGCATTTTCTCATTTATTTGTGGCTTGAGGCATTCTTAAATGGGCCAAAAAATCACTGTAGTGTTCTGAGGGGCAACAATCAAGACCTTTTAAGAAAATCATGGAGCAATAGATTTGGAACCTGTCCTGAATCCTAATGTCAACAGAACCACAGTCGTTTATAAGTGTCTGCCTGTCGCTAATGAAGTCTTCACAGTGTTCACTAAGACAGCATCTATGTGATGATGACCTCCAATGGCCAACAGTGAAATAGCACCTCGAAACACTCACCAAAGGCAAGTGAGCATGAGGTGAAAAATGATCGAAACGTACTACAGAAAGAGTCCCAAATCAGTTTTTATAATAGTTTTTACAGATTTACAGTCTCTAAATGAGTTGCATAGAGGAAAGCATGCCTAATCCTACAGCAGTGTAATACTACAACTAAAATGCTTTCAGTATATCAGACTAGCTGGTCTGTGTTAACTTACCAAAAATATACCTCACTTTCAAAGATAGTTTTTTTTTGTTATTTTTCTGCTGCACTATAGCACTAATAAAATCACATCAAATGCAATTAATACTAATCCAGTTGTTTATTGTAGCAGTCAATAAATAAAACCAGTATCCTGTGATATATCTTGTAAATGTACTGTAATATTCCAATAGAAATCCTGTAAACATTTCTACAGTGTTTCTGTCATTCTTTTCCATAAGGGAAATAACTGGCCTATCACCCTGGTTTCACAATGACATGTTTTAATGTATTAACTTATAACAATTGAAAGAGCATATAATTCCTCAAGCTCACCTCAAGCACTCTGTCTCCTATGTGGACCCCTGCCTTCTCTGCTGGCCCTCCTTTACTCACCCTGGAAATGAAGATGCCCTTGAAGAGTAGAAGACAAATCAAGATAAAGTAGGACATTCTGACATTTTGAAGCAAGTTAGGAATCAAAGCGTGATCCATTAACAGTCTATACAGGGTTCAGGGTAGAGTGTAATAAAGGTGCAAATTTAGTTAAAGCTGATTAAATGTCTGCCCCCACCTTGCAGAGGATGTTTACAGTTTAACTCACAAATATGTTCTTCTAGTCTTTATCAGTGTGGTTTCAATTCATTAACCTGTGGTTCGAATTCCGGGGGGTACTGTACCCTCCCAAAGAGACAAAAATAGCAGTTTGGGGTGGGGGGTAATGGTGTTATGAAGGCAGTAACCCCCAGTTATGGTGGGGTAATTCACACTCTTCATTAACCGGCTTAGAGGCCTACAGGGGCCACTCCAATTACCTTTCCATTCTGTAAATGCTAAACACGCTTCAAAACGTTATTTTCCAAATATTGCACAAATTTTCTAACATTTTTACATATACATTACATTCCCATATATATATATTTATATAAACATAGATATTCAACTGTCAAATGTTTACTTTTTAAATTTAGTTATTTTTATTTTATTTTATTTTTATCTTCTATAT
>JBBIGB010322488.1:0-10076 GCA_037577075.1 Alestopetersius hilgendorfi | reverse complement strand
GGTTAGGATTAGTACTAGAGTTAAGTTTGGAGTTTTAAAACTCCAAACTTAACTCTAGTACTAATCCTAACCCCAACACTGCTGAGTTTCATCAATGAGTCTGATTCATAATATAAATCTATTGAGGGGCATCCAAATTAAGTGCCACCAGAAATAAATAGGTTGAAATCTCCTTAATATCTTGAATTTCAAAGTGGTTTAATAAAGGGGAAATTTAATTGTACATAGATATTTACAATATTTGAATCATTAATTCAAACTGTGCTTAAATGTGCTCAGTCATTAAAAGTGACCATTTGTCATATGTGAATACACCACAGCACACAGAGTGAACAGCACGAAATTCAACCTCTGCATTTAACCCATTCACTAAGTGAAGCAGGGGGCAGCCTGGAACACAGCACCCGGGGAGCAGAGCGTGGGGACGGTACCTCGCTCAGGGTACCTCAGAGGTGCCTCGCGGTCTTGGGAATCAAACCCGGACTTTCTGGTCGCTGGGCGAATGCCCTAACCACTAGGCTATGGAAACTTGTCTTATTGTTTATTGTCACGGGTGGTGTATATCCGTCCGTGAAGGAGGCGCAGGCTGGGATTTCCATTTTCCCAAGATAGCTTTATTTCTAAACGCAAAACATAAAATGGCACAATGGCCAAAAGTCTTCCAAAGACCAACAACCAAACACAAAGGACAGGTATAAACCAGGGGGAAGGTTGCGGTGAATGTGAGAGTGGACTGACAATCCTAATTCAAGAACTCTTTATACCAAATTGTGCACACACATTGTATGTCACACTTTACATCATTTGCTTACAGTAATCAGGTAGTTTGTGCCACATCTGATCAGCTGATGCTGCTGGCTGGGTGAGGGGACATCACAAGTGGTCCACGAAGCAGCTAAAATGAGGCAAGCAAGCCTTTGTCCATGCTATGTTTGCTCACTGGACAGTGACCTGTACTACATATATATGTCTGTGTGTGTGTGTGTGTGTGTGTCTGTGTATATGTGTGTGTTTGTTGTCTCTGGGGATGCCGGCATACAGCCATATCCTCCTGCACACAGACAGCTCAGCTGCAAATATCACTCAAAGTCCTCTGGGGAGAGCAGAGCATTGACCAATCTATGTTCTATGTGTGTGTGAGTGTGGGCGTGTTGCTCAAATGCTATGGTGCACACCTCTCAATTTTTTGTCACTGTAAGGTTGTGTGACAGTGATTGCCCCCTAAACCTAATAACTGCTTGGGCAACAACTGCAATTAAGCATCTTGTACAGCGCTGTGGAGGAATTTTGGCCCACTCATCTTTGCAGAACTGTTGTAGTTCAGCCACACTGGAGGGGGATCTTACTTGGCAAAAATGTGCCAACTGCATTAAAGTCTGATTAATGATATGGATTACAGTGATTTTGTTAATTCTGTAAATGTGTGCTGTGTCATGTGGAATAGCTGACTGGGATAGCTGATACTGGGCCAACAAATAGAAGATGGCAGATAATATTTAGCAACCCAATTGTTTACATTTTAATAGGTTTGAACAGGCTTATTACTACCATATTCTTCTTAGGTATAAATCTGAGTCCCTTCACTTTGTTTTCATGAATTATCTAAACTCGATGTGCAAAATATAAAACTAACTTCCATTGTAAAGCTGCTTGTCAATAACGGTTACACTTTTAACAACATTAAAAGAAACAGTAGATGCACAGAAAGGAAAACAAGCAAAAACTTTTTCAGAGATTTTCAAAGTTTTTGAAAATCACTTTTATACACATAAGCACTCCATACATTTTGTAAAAATTTGTGCTTAATGGCCTAAAATAAGAATTTAAATTGGATACATTCAACCTCTTTAATATATAAATATATGACGCATTCTTTCAAATACATCAAATCACATTACATTTATGTTGACTGTTTAAACTGCTTAAAACTGATCCCTCTTCTCAGCAACATTATGGGTTCATTCCACACCTGCTTACAACCAACCTTCATTTGTCAAGATAACAATCAAAGACCAAAGTGAACAATCAAAGACCTTAAGTGAAAATAAATCAGTTAATATTAAATCATTTAAAATGATTTAAATACATTTTTTTGATGGTTTCATCTTACATACAGCTTTCTCAGAGTCTGTTCCCAGCTCTCAGACAGCGCACTTCACATTCCTCTTGGGTGTCAAACCTGTTGCCATTGCCCTCACATCCTCCGTACCAGAAGCGGGTGCATTCTTGCTTGGATGCATCAAAGTGCCATTTTAAAGAAAAGCTAAAGCATGTCCCCATATCATGAGCCAGCTGACAAACATCTGTGTAGAGATGAAAGAAAAAAAGAAAATAATGACAATGATGCAATTTTTGGACAATGAAGTGACTTTTTGCATGTTCAGTTTAGGAATGAATGGCAGTCTGGTGGGTGTGAGGGCATGTGGGATTATCAAGTTTATATGTATATAATAGTGAATAAAGTATTCATCTAAAAACATTCCTGGGCTCTTTATCTCTAACTTCCCATCTCTTCAAAATAAATAAACAAACCTGTGTGTGTGCTTGTTTGAGTCTGTATATGGGGCTTGTGTGTGTTTATGTTACCTTGTGATGTTGGTGCCTCATCTTTCAGAACACTTTCAGACTCTGTTGGGTAAATGATGAAACGCTGTAAGGTCAATAATGAAATAATAGTGTAATGATTAAGTAATAACAGTATAATTTGTCGATAATCCTTAAATAATATTAGAGGTAACAGGCAATTTACTAGGATTTTCCCAAACAACAACTGCTGTCATGTTTACCAATCCAAATCCTAAACCTTTCAAATAAACCTCTAGCTCTAGCTGGAATGGCTGCTGCTGACTTACCCAATCCTCCACATGCCTCAATGCACTCAGCTTCTGTCAGGAAGCGATTGCTGTTTCCATCACAACCACCGTACCAGAAATGCACGCATTTCTGAGTGTTTTGGTCATAAAACCACCGGGGCTCATAATTTGAGCACACAGTGCCCATGTCCTTCTCTAGCAAGCATCGCGCTGAAAGGTAAATATTAAGCACCCGGTCAGTCTCATTCAACTGGCAGATTTATTATTGCTACTGCGTGCATCTTATGACACTGATTTATTATACAGTACTTCAGTACTATAATTTTGATTAAAAGAGCTTTTGAATAGTTTATATGCAAAAACTGGTATAGAGTAAGCCTGACTTTGTTTAACATTGTGCTGTAGAAATCAAGCATGTTTCTATACATTGTTTGTCAGATAGGAACACTCAGAACCTTCTTAATTTCTGGGAACTAGCCAATTTTTACTGGTTAAGAATAATGTTGCTTTTAAAGATTTTCTATGTATATCTAGGTAGATATAACTAAGTAAGCTGATAAACTGGTTATACTTTCAAGACCTGGATTGAAGTTCTGATGTTTCAGATTAACAGGCAACATAATTTGGGACTGACTGCGGAATTGTCACGCACACCGGGTCACGTGCAGTCAAAGGGCACCGGAAATGCATGTAAGGTATAAAAGTAGGAAGCAGGTGTCAGCCCCTCACACAGACATTTAAGTTACTTGCTTCCATGCTACATGTCCCTATCTTTTCCCAGTCCGATACTGTGAGTACTCACGCTCTGCAGACCCCTGTGTGTGCGAGTGAGAACGTGGGCTCGTTTGGTGTGTGTCTCAACTCCTTCCAGGAGCGTTCTCAGAGTAAACTGTGAGGTAAATACTCTCGTGCCAGTCACACTTGAGCTCTTCCACCACGCTACAAGGTTGTGTCTTGGTGTGTCCAGTCAGACATTTCTGTGCCAATGTGACAGGAATCAACCAGATTTGAGTTCCAATGGGTGAGGTCACTTTTGAAGGGAAAATGAAGGAACATTTTTTTGAAGGAAACGGACTGTGAATAGGACTGGCAACGCCACTTAGTTGGTTTCCAGTAGTGACAATTCAATGTCAGCACTATTTGCCGAAGGAATATAAGACATTACATATGTATGCAGTGCCATACACAATAACCCAGTACAGCAATTTCACCATCCCAAGACTCGCTTTCTTTCCCTGGACAGTAATTTTTTTATATGGGAATGTAGCTATATTTATGTAAATATTTATTATTTACTTTTTCTTAATACTTTAGCACTAAAATGCATGAAAAGGTATATATTGACACAAAAAAAGCTGCAATGTCCAGGCCTCATCCACCACACCCCCCTATCCTAGTGCTGGGTTGTTTATGTCTGGGCCTATTCTGTTCAGGTGCATCAGATTGCCTTGCTAACTGCGGCGCTCAACCATAATCAACAAGCACGAGGACGAGGGGGCGTGTCGGACAAGGCCCGGACGTCACAAAAGCTAAATAAAATTTGGAGGATATCTGTAGTTTCTGTGTTAGCACTGGGGTTTCCTTGTACAATTATTAGTTCAGTTCTCAGAAATAATCCGCTAGAGACTGAGACCGCGACTGCTGAACCACGTACAAGCAGGGGTTACTGTACTAGAATCCCACAGGGACTGTAGCAGAAATTATTATAAGGATTGTATTAAAGGGATTGCTTCATTTTTTACATTTATTTTGATACAATATGGACTGAATGGCCTTGTTTACTTGCTTTTCTCAAAAAGGATTAATACATTTCTCTGTAACAATTAAATATAATTTCATACTACTTCTTGATGGCTGAGTTGAAGGAAATAAACACAAAAGAATTTAAATAAAGCTTTTTTGACCTTATTGTATATGATGTGAACGAGTAAAATAATTATAATAATAATAATAATAATAATAATAATAATAATAATAATAATAACAGTTATGTACCCTTAGATTTATTTAGCTCACTTTGGTGTGCATCATCTTTAGTTTTCTGTTCATCCTCTTTCTCCGTAGGGGCCTCAGTGTACCCTGTTTTTTCCATGTATGGCCTTGTGTGATCATTCACAAATATGTCCTGATATTCATCTTGATTTACATCCGTGAATATTTCTGTATGTGGTTCCACATATTCCCAGGTATAGGGCTCTGTAGTCATCTCCTCAGCTGGAGGAATGGTGGTGGGTAGATTAGTGACGGGAGGCATTGTGGACAGATCTCTGAGACAGAAAAGACACCATTTGTACATCATTTTATATTTCAATTCATGACATAAAAGACTACTTATATCCACCTATGCTTAATGTGCGAATTAGTCATACAATTATTTTGACAGCCACAGAAACATAATGCCTGGTTCTCTATTTGTAGATTGTTGTTTGTTCAGATTCTAAATATAAAATATGGATAAAGTGTATAAACTTTTAGTTTTATTCATATGGTAGATATGATTCTACTAGGAATGCTCTTAAAAGATGAAACAAACTTCAAACTCATTAATGAAAATACAGACATCAGATGCTAAAACTCATATATCAACATGATTTTTATCATTTACCTAATACACAAACTGTCAAAAGGTCTTCTGCACATGTAGGATGAACAGTTTCTGTAGAGGGTTATGAGTTACCTTTCTGGTGGGAGCACAGGACCAATACCATTAAATGGTCTTGGCACAAAAGTGTTACACTCATCATTCTGCGATGAGGGTTTGGGAAACAAATCTCCTGTAACCAGACAAAAATGTATATCGTGAATAATAATACTTATAATGCATCATTATAAGTATCTTTTACATATAAATATATAAGATGTGTATTTATGATGTGTGTGGAGTGGTTCCAGTGGTGGGAGGGGTAGAGGGGGAAAAAGAGAGCGAAGAAGATGGAGGGGAGACCTTTAGGAGAGTTTCGGGGGTAGTGGGAGGGGCAGAGGGCACTTGCAAAAATGAGGACCACACTTGTTTTAATTTAGAATAGCATATATTTGGCTAATGTTGGTAAAAAGTCTTTGAGTTTTCTTGTTTTTGGGGAAATGTTTTTACAATTTCAAGTTGTCAAAGAGGTTTGCTCTCTGTGATTGTGTTTGATAGCAATTTATTTTAAAAAATAAATGTATTGGATACAAATTTTTTCATATAATTGATTAAAATTAAAAACAAAGGAATATATGAATGTAAGATACTACTGCATATTTTTTAAGTTTTTCTATCTTAGTTTTAACATGCTAATGCAAAAAATGGCAAAATGTGTGAGTTTTAAAAGTTAATACTTGTACTAGATAAGTTCAGCAAACAACAAATAGTAGGAAGGTGTGGTAAGACATTTTAGGAATGAATGAATGTGAAACTCAGAAACAACATGCAGAACATCATGGTATAATAATATTGGAAAACTATGTATCTATTATATTAGGGAAGTATCAGGACATACTGTATCTGTGATACTGCAGTGCAAATACTGTGAATTTTCAATGCAGTTCCAATATTGCAACTGCCTTACATCTGATGCAGTTGCAGTGTTTGAACACCTAAAGAGACCAAGGAAACCAAGGATTGCCCAATGCTGGGCCCACAGAGTGAGGAATAAGAGACAGTTTTGTAAAAGATACCGAGCCAGCACAAGGAAAAGAGCCATTGAGGCTAGTCAATGGCTCAAAAATGAGCAAAAGGAAAAACAGTCTGAGTTACGGTAGATTTTTCTCTCAGTTATCTGACAGTGTAATTATTTAAAATAAAATCTTTATTTCCTCCTTTTTCAATAATTACACAGATAACTAAGACCAGATGCAAAGCTATTCAAACCCATTACCAGCTTAGTCAAAGACTAACATATATCAAAGTGAACCCAAGATTGCGCTAGCAGCCCCTAAGTAGGTCAAGCACAGAGGGGTGCCGTTTGCCACTATTTCGACTACTCTCTGCCTCCCTCTGGTGGTGGTAAAAGGTAATGGCAATATATAGTCTTTCCTCACTCATATTTTAATCAAAATTCTGTGTGAATGTGGAATATGTGCAGGATAATGAGCTGAGTGTTTCTTACTTGTTAGCATGCGAAGGAAGGCTCTGAGGAAACGCCGGGCGTACTTCAGATCTCTCAGGGCTAGTTGTCCCAGGTTTACCAAGTGTTGCTCCGGTGGGGAGGTGGTCAGTTCTTCAGCCTGTGTCCAGCTGAACTTTTCTCCTACTGTCAAGGTGAACACCACTACGTCTTGGCATGTGCACAGCTTCGAAACATAGTCCAGTTCTTCTTCATCTAAGTACCCAGAGTCCTCAGCAAGAATTGCTAGCACCATTCGTTTCTTCCTGGGTGCTTCTGCTGCAGTGACAGCATTGGTGACCAGCCATTCCAGAGCAAAACTGAGGCGTGATGACCCACCAGCTTGCTTCATGTCTTCAGAAATGTGTCTTTTCATCATGCTGCGGCTCTTAAATGTGGTGAGACCAAATTCTTCCTTGATGTCGTAGATAGGGTATCTAGAGCTTTGCTGGTAGACAGCAATGCGGGCCTTCCCATCTTCTTGAGTGGGCTCAATGCTCACATCCACCTCGTCTATCAGGGAAACCAGAAGTTCCTTTACACTAGAGTACTGATCAGACTGAAGGTCATAAGATGCATCCATCATGATAGTAAGGTCCACATCCACTTCTTCAGGTGGAGGGTTAAGGATGATGCCACATGTCTGGTCTGGATTGCATCGGTCTATGGACAGGAGATAAAAACTTTACATTTCAGTGCCTTTAATATAACTCCTGTGTACATGCTTCCACTCATTAGGTCCACCTTGTAATGTATATGTACATATATTGTTTCTAACTACAGAACTACTGCTGACAAGATATAATTTCATATATTAGCATTAATATAAACATTTTAGGACATTTTCTAACTGTAGAACAGCATGCTGGGGCTACAAGGCAAGATTCAGTTATGGCCCTAAGACAGTGGTTCCCAAACTTTTTCCCTTGAAGCATAGACGCACAAAGTGATTCACTACAAACTTTTATTTGCAAAAAACAAACAGCGGTTGTAGGTTTTTGTTCTTATATGGGAACCACAACCCTAAGCAATGTGTGGAGGTTTGTTTTTAAGATTATTTACCAAAACAGATGACACACTCTTTGATTCGACGGTGTCTCTGAGAATCAACTATCATGAAGCTCCTGGTTTCATCTGCCTGAGAAGTAACACACAGAGTTAAAAGGAAAAAAAATTATACTGTATGCAGTATATGATTTTGGACCCACCTTGTTCTCTGTGATCCAAAAGTTAAATATACAGCTCCGGAGAAAACATAAGAGACCACTGCAAGAACGTTTGTTTTCTCAGGTTTTATCTATTATAAGTGCAAGTACAGAACTGAACAGAGTTGCCTTAGTTTTATGAACTGCTGACAATATTTCTCCTAATTTACAAATAAAAATATTGTTCTTTAAAGCATGATTTTAAAGGAAATGACAAGACATCAAAATAAAGGAAAATGATGCAATGTTTACAGACCCTGAATAATTGAAAGAAAACAAACCTCTTGTTCACGCCAACAAAACGGCAATAATTCCCTTTTATTGCCGTCTAACTGGTCCAATTGCGAGTGGAGAGTGTTGATTACAGCAGTGTTTTTTTAATACTTTTCCTCATTAAATAAAATTTGATTTAGGTGATCGCTAATCAGTTACTCATAAAGCAGAATATGGTGCTTGCGTAGGAATTTAACAGACACCAGCATTGAATGGTCTTCATACACATAGATTGCAGTGGTCTATTATTTTTTCCAAAGCTGTATGATATCAGAAATACACTATGAACACATGTCATTTGACAATTTCTATACTGTCAAGTTGCACCATTTCACTATTCACCTGGACAGCCTGCTCAATGTCCGGAGCAGCACTGAAAGCAATGACTCCCAGTTTGACATCTAATGCCTTGAACTCCATCATGGCTGTGTTAATGGCCAAGGCATCATCTGATGGCCCATTTGTGAGGAAGATGGCCACCTTCCTCACCAGCTTTCCATCCCGGACCCGTTTGAAGACATTCTGGGCCACAAAGCGCATGGCCTGGCCAGTGTTTCTGTTGTTGCTGCTAGTCTGCAGAGGTATTTCCTGCACTGCTTTTAGAAGGGCCTTTTTCTTATTGTAGTCTGTGAAACGAATTAGGTAATTGGTTTCACTGTTGTAGGAAATTATAGAGACCCGGGCTCCTGCTGGACAGTTCGTCTCAGTGATGGTGATGTCTTCCAAAAGGGAGAGGGCTGCTGAACGCATCCGCTCAAACATCTGAGGGGTTACATCAATAGAGGTATCCAGAGCAATCACCAGTTCTGTGGGGTATGCTGGACACTGAGTGTGGCCTAAAATGAAAAAAAAATCGATGAAGACCAAAAGAAAGAGCAACCCAACTTAAGATAACCATAGCTATAAAGCTATCTAAACAAATATATAGATAGATATAGACAAACAGACAGAAAAACAGACAGATAGACAGATGGATACATAATTTATTTTAGAAAAAACAGGTCTTACCTAAACAGCAAGCTGTTGAGAAATACGAAATACAGTATTAGAGATAACAGGTAATGTCTTGGTAAAACTATTTCAAGTTCTGCTTTTTAACTTTTTAACAATAAACAAAAATAACAAAAATTGACAATTAATCACAAATCATACATAACTGGCCACTACATTAATAATATCATTATATTACTTAAGATGTGATTAATATTTGATCAGGTCTAAATAAAATTTGGGAATAAAATTGTCAAGTAAAATATATAGATAAAGTTAGAATTTAAAGAAAAAGACAGTCTTACCACAGTTTTCACGGACATAATTCACCAATTCACATTCCTACCAAAATAAAAGAACAGGATGAGGAATGTTAAACGTGTGTAGTGGGTAAAGAAAAGAATCAGCCTGAAATGAAGGCACACACAAAAAAACACCTTTTCCAGCTGTATTTACTCAATACAATTTATAACATTTGATAGCTACGAAATAAAAAAATAGAATCACTGCGATGGATAAAGGATTATCCCCTCCTAAAAATACAATCAGGTGTACAGTAATTAATCCCCTTCTTCACTGCATACCAAGCTAAATTTACATTTACATTTACGGCATTTAGCAGACGCTTTTATACAAAGCGACTTCCATTCCCTACCTACAGGGGGCAGTCTCTCCATGGAGCAACTTGGGGTTAAGGGTCTTGCTCAGGG